>JASDQU010243682.1:61650-71904 GCA_032191745.1 Picea mariana | reverse complement strand
TTTATCTTCTTCATTGATTGAATTATCAAATATAAGTTTTTGCATAACAGGTTTCCCTTATTGCAGAGATTTATACATCTTATAGTTGTTATGATATTTTTATGTTTTGTTTGTCCTGCAAACCAACTCGAAGAGCAGCATAGCCGATCGTTTATGAGAAGATTTTGGACCAATCCGGTGCAAGTTTACTTCCTCCCCAGCTTCAGAGTCATCCCGCATAGGACAAATTAGGAGTGCTTCCAGGTCAGTTAGTCTTTTATTTGTTGTTTTCATTAAGTAGTTTAATTTAGTTATAATTTTAATTAGATTGTTTAATTTCAGTAAATATATATTAGATCGTTTAATTTCAATAGTTTTATTTCTTTTTCATAATATATAAAAATAAAAAAATATATATCTTGCTGTCTTAGGGCAGAAAACACATGAGTTTTGCAGGTTTTAATTAAATCTGTAGGTTGTTTATAGTGTACATTTGTGAATAAGTAATATTGCAGCTGGTAATTAGATAGTTGATTTGAGTTATTATATTAGTAATTAGTGTATTGTATATAATAGTTAGAATAGTTATATTTAGTTTTAGTTTATTTAGTAGTTTGTTTTAATTAGTTTAGTTTCTTTTATTTAGTTTCAGTTAGTTAGTTTAGTTAGTTTTAGTTTGTTTATTTTTTTTAGTTAGTTTAGATTAGTTTCTCTTTGGTTTTCTTAAAAGACCTTAGAGCGGCCAACGGAGCCGTTAAACTCATCAGGGTGGTTCATTCCAAACGGCTTGGGTTATTTAGACAACCCCGGACCGGTTCCACTCTCTCAATTGACAGACGGATTGTTTCGCCCATCAACAAATGGCGCTAGAAGGAGGGCCTGAACTTAATTAATGGCACGAGGTGGTCGCAAGACTCCCCCTCCACCTAAACGTTCACCTATAGTAACTAGGAGCCATTCACACAATAATATTCCCCTCCAAACAACAACTACTTCAACCGAAGATCCACAGATCACAGTTGAGCCAGCAACCCCTAATCCTACAGGTGGTGACTTGGAAGAGATTGTCCGTCGATCTCTTATTAAAACACATAGTGCCTTAGCCATTTTGAGGCAACGAAACCGTCCGTGGGGTCAACCTTTAGACTTCTATGATATCAGAGAACAGTTAGGTGACACTAACCTCACTGTGAATCCTACAGATCCAAACTCAAATCCTGTTGCAGGAGGATCTGGGATACCTCCTTCACCACCTCCCTCATCTCCTTCCTCTTCTGGGAGAGATTCCTCTTTCAACAAAGGCGATTCACCTTCACGTCCTTCCACACCCACTACCCCAATGGAAAATTAGAACAAACCTGCTAGACCTTGGTTGGACCAGGATGCAGTAGCTATACCTGGTGCCCAGCACCCTTTACCTAAGCACCCAAAGAAATGGCTTCCTAATTTTGATCCTGATTCAAAACAGATAGCCGAAGATCATATCAAAAAATTTATGTTAGCCATTAGGCTCCGTAATGTTGAACATGAAGACGTTGTTTGTAGGTTGTTCCCTTATACTTTTGAGGGTAATGCATCTACTTGGTACTTCGCCCAACAGCCCCATACAATAGTGTCTTGGGAAAAATTTGAATCATGTTTTTTGGAAAAATTCGGAGATGGTAAACCTTTGGAAGTCTTAGTCATGGATCTTTCGAGCTTAAAGATGAACCCAAAAGAAAAAGTTAAAGATTTTAATCAAATATTTCTAATGCTTAAAAATCAAATCCCTGCAGATTCTATGCCTGCTGAGTCTCTTGTAATAGCTTACTACACCAAAGCTCTACATCAAAGTATAGCTATTTGGGTTAAACGTTCTAAAAAGGACACATTGTTAGAAGCCTTCGAAGAGGCTACTCATATTGAAAAAGACATACTTAGCCTTAAGGACTCTTCTAGCAACGAAACTGAGACTGTTTCTTCTTCCAAAAAAAATATTGAAATTCTCCCCAGACCTACGCAAAACAAAACACAACCCGAAAACTCTGATTTGGAAAATTTAACCAAAGTTGTACAAAAATTATCTAATCAAGTTATAGATTTAAAAAGGTTGACAGAAGAAGCCTCTTCGAGTAAAGGACCCTACAAACCACCTTTCCAAAAGCCTTTTCAAACCAACCGGCCTAACCCAAACCCTGAAGGCTTGAACCTAGAAAGTTTGCAATGTGCTCTTCAGACAATACTAGAAGCCCAAGATAACTTGATGCCTCCTGCAATCCCTCAAGACGAAGCAGAGCAGGAAACAGTTCAAGAAGAAGAGTCTTCTCCAAACATTTTCGGACATCTCTCAGATAGCATCTTTCAAGATAACTTCGATACTGTTCACCCTTACAACACTAGGAGTAAGACAACAAATAAACCTCCTGCTGAAAACACTACAACTTCACCTCCAAATCCATCTAAATCAGCAGAGATAAAACAGAGTAATGCTAGCCCTAAACTAGATTATGATGTTGTTGAAGATCTTAAAAAATTAAGGGCTAACATTTCTATTTATGAGTTGTTGAAATTTCCATTTTTGTTACAGAAGATGTTGCAAAATATTTCAAAAAATGGCAAGAATGGTAATTCAAATAGCAATAAGGTTGTGCAAAGCAAAGTGCCACAGAAGACTTCCACAAAAAACAATCCTGATCCTCAAGATAAAGGAAGCCTTCCTGTAAATCCTGTGAATAATGTAAATAATGTAAATAATTCAGATAAAGTAGTCTTAGAAACTGTGAGTAATAAACCACAAGCTACCACTCTGAGTACTCGTAAGAATGTACCTCATTTTCTTTTAACTTTCGAAATCTTCAACAGAAATGTGCATAATTGTATGGTTGACTCAGAAGCATCATCCAATGTGATGCCTTGGTCAGTCTGCAAAAAGATTAACACTGAAGTAGAACCCTCTTCTTTGAAAATCATACAACTTGATCGATAAGATGTTAAAGCTATAGGCGAACTAAAAAATGTATTGATTAGATTATTGTCTAACCCAAAGGTTCATCAGATTATTGATATAATTGCGGTAGATATTCCTGAAGTGTATGGTCTGTTTTTGAGCAGGGACTGGTCGGAGCAGCTACACGGTTACTTCGCTACAGACTGGTCTCACTTATGGCTTCTAGAAAATGGTAAGCCCAATAAAATCAGGGTGAATCGTGAGCATTACCTCAAGTTCATGGTGACAGAATTGAACGACCCAAATGAACCATACACACCTCTCGTTGATGCACCAGAAGTCAAAGGGATGGACACTTACTTCGGAAATTTCATGGCTGAAGTTTCACCTATCAACAATCCACAACAACAGTCCGAGATCATAGCATATGTGCAACCAACAGCTTCTATGCAACAGTCCCATGAGCCCGATGGAAATCAAATTTGGTCTTTATATTTCAACGGTGACAAGTATAGAGAAGGAGCTGGTGTTGGCTGCATCATTATCGATCCGGTAGGTAATAAAACATTATTGGCTTGTAGACTAGAATTTGAATGTACTAACAATACTGCAGAATATGAGGCTTTACTACAAGGTATCAGAAGAGCCTTGGACATGAACATTCAAAATCTGGTTGTATTCGACGACTCTGAGATAGTGGTTAGGCAGGTGAGAGATTCTATACATTGTCTTTCCCCGCATCTCAAATGTTACCATTCTGACGTATGGAGTTTAATGAAGAAATTTTATGCTTTTAATATAAATTCCATTCCTAGACTAAATAATGCTGAAGCAGATCTACTAGCTAATGTTGCCTCTAAACTTCTTCCTGCAGAAGGCTTATCCCCGAACGCGTTCTCCGTGGAGCTATTGTTTCAACCATCTGTTCCAGACAATATCACAAACTGGAGAGTATTTGACGATAATCAGCAGATCATTAACTTTCTGCACATGGAAGAAACCTTTCAAGGCGCTGTGATAGATGAACAAACGCACGACGACAATTTGCACGACTTTACGGTAATACCTAATCCGAAATCTTCTGAAGCTCTATCGGACATGGTAAATTTCATACCCAAATCTGTTGTTAGACTAGAAAAGTTTTATGATTTTGAAGATAAATTTAAAAAGACGGTCAATTGCAAAACCAATAGTTCCTCATTGTCTTATGAAAAAGTCAATTTAGGGACTAGTGAAAATCCTCAGTGTATCAACTTAGGCTTGGGATGTTCTAGACAAGAAAAAAAATGCTTTTTTTAAATTATTTAAAGAATTCAAGGATGTCTTTTCTTGGACTTATGATGATCTTAAAACATTCGATCCTAATATTATACAGCATGTCATCCCGATGAAGCCCCAAACCTTACCCTTCCAAGAAAAACTGAGGAAAATGCATCCTAAATTAGAACCGACCATACAAAAAGAATTGAATAAACTCCTTGGTGCTAAAATAATTTTTCCTGTTAGACATACTCAATGGGTATCCAACCTCATCCCAATCCGGAAGAAAAACGGGGAAATTCGACTTTGTGTCGATTTCCGAAACCTCAACAAAGCATCTGACAAAGATAATTATCCTGTCCCTCCCATGGAACAGATTCTTCAACAAGTTTCTGGTTCTGAGAGGCTATCCTTACTGGATGGTTTCTCTGGATACAACCAAGTCTTGATGTCTCCGTCAGACCAACTAAAAACTACCTTCCGTACCCCGTGGATCACTTATGCTTATCGCAAAATGCCCTTTGGATTGATTAACGCTAGTGATACCTTTCAGAGAGCAATGGACATTGCTTTTAGAGGCTTAATCAATCACTCTGTAGTAGTCTACTTAGATGATGTAACTGTTTATTCAAAAAACAAAGACGATCATCTAGCTCACTTACGAGCTGTTCTGCTATGATGTCGTAAATACGTCATCTCCCTGAACCCCAAAAAGTCCATCTTTGCAGTAGAATAGGGAAAAATACTAGGATTCATTGTGTCTAGCGATGGAATGATTATTGACCCCAAGAGGACACAATTCATTACTAAAATTCCCCCACCTACCTCCAAAAAATCCATGCAGTCTTTCCTAGGCCAAATTAATTTTGTGAGAAGATTTGTCCCCAGTTTCTCTGAAATGGTCAGGCCTCTCCAGAATCTGATTAAGAAAGACACCCAATATCACTGGGGACTTACAGAAAACCAAGCTTTCAATGCTATAAAGAAGGCCATAATAGACGCTCCGTCTCTCATGAGCCCTGATTTCTCTCAAGACTTTACACTCTATACTTTTGCCTCTGATCGTTCCTATGCCGCAGTTCTAACTCAGAAGAATTCGGAGAACAACGAAGTATCCATCACCTTTATGAGCTCTGCTTTCAAAGGTGTTGAACTTAACTACCCAGTGGTTGATCGGCAAGCCTACGTTGTTTTCAAAGTAGTTAAGCATTTCCGGTCTTATCTTTTGAAGCCGAGGACGAAGGTCATTGTCCCCTACTCGGCCGTAAGGAACTTGTTAGTGCAAAAGGAGTTGGGAGAGAAAAGAGCCAACTGGGTCACCTCCTTACAGGAGTATGACTTAAAGATCACCCCAGCACAGATCATAAGAGGCCAAGGGTTGTGTAAGTTGGTAGTTGATCCAGAAACTGAACAGTAAGAAGATAGTGATACGTCAAATCGAGAACAACGCGATCAGAGTCTGATTTGTTGCACACAAAGTCTCGTAAGTCCTTGGTACGACGATATTAGATTTTGTCTTGAACATGGATCAACACCCCGTCACCTTGACCCTGCCAAAAGAAGAGCATTGAGACTAAAGTCCGCCTCCTTTCATCTAGTTAACGGTATACTGTTTCGTCAGAATTTTGACGGTGTACTGATGCGCTGCCTTGAAAAGGACGAAGCAGAAAGAATCTTTCTTGAGTTGCATGCAGGAGAAGCTGGTGGTCACTTCGGTGGTGATACCATTGCTCATAAGGTTTTAAGAGCCAGTTATTACTGGCCCATGCTTTTTAGGGATGCCCATGTCTTGTGTCGTAAATGTATCATTTGTTAG
Organism: Picea mariana; assembly: GCA_032191745.1. Classification (NCBI taxonomy): domain Eukaryota; kingdom Viridiplantae; phylum Streptophyta; class Pinopsida; order Pinales; family Pinaceae; genus Picea; species Picea mariana. The sequence goes on along the minus strand of JASDQU010243682.1, from coordinate 65,923 downwards.
AAAGCATTAGGGAGATTACAAAAACTAGCCTTCCCCTTGCAACCCGTCACAGTCGATTCTCCTTTCCAACAATGGGGCCTTGATATCATAGGTCCTATTAACCCTCCATCCTCACAATAGCACAAGTATATTGTGACAGCCACTGATTACTTTACTCGATGGTCTGAAGCCTCCGCGCTAAGAACTGTTAACACAAGTCAGGTGATTGCTTTTCTGAAGTTGGATATCATCACTCGTTTTGGTATCCCTGATTGTCTAGTATTTGATAATGCTTCATACTTTTCTTCTCTAGAGATGAGTGAGTTTGCCTTAGAGAAAGGAATGAAGCTTAAGTATTCTTCTAGTTACTACCCTCAGGGTAATGGCTTAGCAGAATCGACAAACAAGAACTTGATCAAAATTATCAAGAGAACCGTGGCTGAAAATCACAAGAACTGGCACAATGCACTACTTAATGCACTGTGGGCTGATAGGGTAACGCCCAAAGCTGCTATAGGTAACTCCCCCTTTTTTCTTGTTTATGGTAGAGAAGCCATTCTGCCACCTCACATCCTTCTTCCTTCGCTTCAATTGACACAAAAAGTTCAAGAAGAATATTGTCCCCCTTTAGAAAGCCGTATTAACGCTTTGATGAAGTTATAAGAAGTAAGAACCCAAGCCAAGCGAAAAATAGACAAACATCAACAACTGATTAAAAGCTGGTTCGATTCTAATTCTGCTTTTGATAGGAATTTTGAAGTAGGCGATCTTGTCTTAAAGTGGGAAAAACCACACGAAGGAAAGGGTGAGCACGCCAAGTTTCAAAACTTGTCGCTTGGGCCATTTTTGATTGCTGAAAAGTTGGGTCCTAGTTCCTTTCGATTGCAGAATCTTGAAGGGCATCTTGACACCTATCCGGTGAATGGCCAAGCCCTGAAAAAGATACTTTGCTTGATTATTACCCTTGTATATTATGTAAATATTTCCTTTTTTTTTTATTTTTTCTTTCCTTTTATTTTTGGTTTTGATTTGATTGATCATTTTTGTGTTTTTTGAAACATATGCATACTGGTGCGTTGAGCCATTCAAATTAAAACCACAGAGAAATTTCTTCGATGAAATAACTTCTGAAAGTTTGTACGAACATCAATGATATATATTTCTAAAAAACTGATATTTATGTTGGAAATTTTGCTGTTTGAAAGAAGTTTTCTAATTTCAATCTCTGAGTGAAGTTTGTCATGATCATCTATTATCTTTTTACGCTATCCCTTTTCCGTAAAGGAATGACTCAAAAGGTGTCTCCCTGTCATAGTAATCTTTTTTAGAAATAAAACATTTCTGGAGCTGGATAAAGAACAGTGTCAAAAAATTCTGATGAGGTCTGAAAAATATGTTAAAATATCAAGATTTTTCAGCGTCACCCCGCTCAGCTATCCATAAAAGAAAAACAAAATAAAAAATAAGAGTTGTGGGAAGTGTTTGTAAACCCGTCGGGATACTGAACAGGTCCGCTGGCAGCGGATAAATGCAAGCATGGCGCCAAGACAACTTCGTCGGGGTACTGAACAGGCCTGCTGGCAGCGAAGCAATGTCAGGTAAATGAAAATCTGTAAAAATTATGAGAAACCTCTTTTAAGTCCTTTACTCTGATCTAGAGCTTCTTGACGGGATACGGATGTACGAGTGGGTTAAATGGAAACCCTGTCGAGGCTATGAACGCCTGCTGGCAGCAGTGGCCATGCCAACAGTATTGAAGATTCCATCATAAAAATCTTGACTTGTTGATCTTAAGACTGTTTTTAGTTTTCATCTTTTAAAACATCGCTGGAAAAGATGGTAAATGATGATGTTTGTAAGATTTTCTGGTTGTTGTTTAGAGTTGAATTTTTCTCTGTTGTCCTAATTTGAATTCATTTTGACAGAGATAACTGCTTCTCCCAGCGTGTCGCCATTGTTGGCAGCCAATTCAATTTTTTCCATTTCCTTAAAAGCTGCCTACACCTATGTCTTCTGAACTTCAAATTGTCGTCGCATTTCATAGATTAACGATATTTTCATTTCATGCGACATTTGCAAATTGGTTTCAATTTAGTTTTCACAACTGAAAGCATGAAAAACTCCTCTATCGTTTTTCAAATTATCGTGATCTGCTCATCGATATTCTGATTGGTACTTACCTTTGGTTTATTATTATTGGCTGAAAAGATTTTTCAAACTATGACATTCTTGCTTTGATTGCGTAACTCGATTTTTATTTGATTGATAAGGTGTTGAGCATGTAAATTATGAGATTATATAAAGGACATGGTTGATTTTTGTTTTTTATATGATGAGATCCTTACTATTATAAGCTCTTAGCTTGTCGACCTTATAAAATGATTGGTCACAATGTAATAGACTTTGATAACACATTATGCAACAAGCGCATGGGTGACATATGAGTTTTCATATTGAATGGCATTAGTTTGAAGTTATACACATGGCGCATTGGTTGAACATTTGAATTTTGCAATAACGTTGGTTTGAATAATTACAGGCGCATATTTAAACTTTGGGTTTGATTTAACGTTGAACGCTCATGGTTTCAAACTATACATAACTATCCACCGTTTAATCCTTGGGTTGGCTGAATAGTTTGATTTTGGTTATGATTGATTGAACAAGATTTGTACTGTGCCATTACTATGCTACAAGGCGGTGGATAATCCCACCACCCTCGCACACGTACATTAATTTGCATCCCCTTTCTTCATTCTCAGCTGTTAGCCAAAACGATTTTTCTCCTGTGTGTTTAATCCGAACCGTACCATGTGCCTGCACCATGGCTCCAGTCGTAAGGGCTGAACCCAATGGTTGCCAAGATTTGTTGATGTTCGATGGTGCTTACAGTGACCTTGAGGAATTCGGATGGCTCCCGTTCATACGAAAGTTTGATGGCTATAACCCTAGTGTGGCTCGGCAATTTGCATTAACATTTGATGGCTGCCGAGCCAAGGTTGGGGATGTGCAGTTAAAAATTGATGAGCAATTCCTCAGTTTGGCTACCGGTCTGCCTGCTCTTGGACAGAGATGGTCAAAAAATTGCAAAGTGGAAGATGTCCCATGGACATTTCTCTTCCAGTCACGAAGAGTGAGCTCCTGTGACAAAGGTTTGCCCCTGAATATGCTAAAGCAACGTTGGCACGACTTGCTGATGATAACCAAGCAGTTCATCACATGTGAGGGCCGGTATGGTTTTGTTTTCCTGTATCACCTTCGACTACTTATGGTTTTCATGGGATATGAGCTTAATATGCCTTACTACTTGCATAGGAGTTTGTTTAAAATGTCTAAAAGATACAAATGGAACCAGGCCGATACCAGCCTATTTCATTTTGGGTTAATTAAAATGCTTGTGGTTTGTCATTTGGGGTTACGCCGAGACTGTTGGAATGATTTTCTCATTCGAAATAATTTTGAGAAATCAAGCCCACCACAGGTTGACAAACCTGTGGTGAATGAAAGAAAGTTAGTACCCCCTATCCCTTACAGTGCTCTGCTACCTAAACCCCTACCCAACTCGCCTATTGACCTACCCAATTCTGTCACCAAGGATGTGGAAAATATTAAACCCGTGGCTAAAAGGCCTAAAGCCAAACCTACTTTGAATTCTATAGGTAAGAAGAACGCCCGATTAATCTCTCGCATGGCAAGAAACCAACCGAAAATTCCTGTCAACCCTGACCCTATCATGCTGAGTGAAGATTCTGACTCGGAGATTGAACGTTACCTGGAAAGTGAGTATCCCTATTCTGAAGGTCTGTGTGACAAACCCTCATACGATTTTGTCAAAAACCTACCACCTTGCTTGCAAAATGATCCTAATTATCCAAGCATCAAAATGCCTTGTGAAACCCCCGGTAACTCTTCAAAACCCCCTCCTGTTCTATCCGAACCAGCTGCTCCACCTTGTGATCAGTGTGGAGCATGGTTAGAAAGGTATTACCTCGATGTGCCAATGCTGCAGTCCAGAATTCATGCTCTGGAGGATCAAGTTGCAAGGCTCTCTAGTCAAAAGGATAAGATGTCGTCCACTGATAAGAAACAACGAACAACAGGTTCTATTCTGTTTAAGAATGTGGAGTCTACTACAGTGGTTGTTAATTCAAAGCTGGAATAGCTCGTGCAACCTCACTGGTATGATTATCACCTGTTTATATGACAAAATCATAAACTATGTCTACATCATGGATTTGCTTTGACACATAAGCATGCGTTATTGTATATAATTTTGTTTTGATTAATCGAATTT
>JASDQU010243682.1:44632-61223 GCA_032191745.1 Picea mariana | reverse complement strand
TGCAGAGGTTTTGGGCTCGGAGGGCTAGGACATCCATTGATGTCCTAGGGCTAGGCGTTAGTAGTCGGCAGGGAGGTTGGTTTTGGGGTGTCCTAAGGTGAAGCATCAGGTTCAAGCTAAGGAAGCAAGCGAAGGGAGCAAGAAGGAAGCAAGTTGCGGATAGCATCAGAGTGAGGTATGTAAATTCAATTCATGGATTGTTTTCTTAGATTTATTACTTATTGCCAAATTCTACTTGCGTAAGTGTTAGCGTAAGTGTTGAGATAATTTGAAAATTTTGAAAAGTTTACTTCTTTGTAAAGCTTATAGAAATTACAGAAATTACAGTAATTTGGTAGAAATTTAAACGTTAATTTAATTCTGGTCATTACACTTTTTGATCTCTACGTTTGTCCATTTTGTCATGCCTCTGGCACAATTTACCCTCTTCTAGATGTCCCCTTGACACTAGATTCAGTTTCAAAGTTGCTACCACTTTACACCACTCCCCAACCAAAGGAAGTCTTGCGTCTCACTACTCCTTGACTTCATCCAGGTTCCTCATTAGTTCCTGATTTTTTCCAAGTAGATTTCATGAAGCCCTCTACTTCTCGAAGTCACATCTCCCTTTCTGTCGACATCAACACAGTTTCCAAGAGGGTGACGGTATCTTGACTCTCATTACGTTTAAAATGAAGTGTATCAGATGGCACAGAGAGAACCATCATTTCCCTCTGCTGTCGTTGACCCCCATGACATTCAACTTCAACTCTTTCTCATGTTGTGGTGGGTCTTACTTTGCGACTATTGCAGTTTATTTTCATATATTCCGAAGACCTATGAAATTTGATAGGCTATCAATGCCTGAGTATCATCGAAACCTCTCATAGGTGTCCTTACCTTTTTTCAGATTTTTTTCACCATCAAAATTGTCCTCTGTCATTATCAAACCACCCCAGAGGGCGCTGCAGTGATCTACACCAACACATAGTTTCAGTTACTGTATTACACATTTTTGAGTTACATAGCGTGAGCATGGGTCATGCCTGCCTCGTGTGTACATAGTTTATGTTTACACCTTATGAAAGGTTGGGTTCTTCAGGTTCTCCTCTCCCTCCAATGGCTCGCTCTTGATACTCTCATTATCTCTCTCTCTTACAATGATACTCTCAGTATAAGAAACATTGATGAATTTCGGCTATACGTATGATCCTAACCTCATCCATCAGGGGGAATATGTTATCACTGAAATTTCGTACACAAATGGTTACAGGAATCCAGCATCTTCAAATAGTTATGAGTTCACCCATGGACCAAAATTACCAAAAAATAATTTCCAAAAGGTCCAAAACTATACAACCAGTTATAAAATCAAGATGTGTTATGACTACACAGGGCGCGCGCACACATGCGCCATCAAGAAACACAAGAAAAGAGAACATGTGCACGATGCGCGACTGTGGATGCTAAAATACGCACACACTTGAGAACGACACATTTATGATGTTGGTCGACCTCCCACCCACTTCTGGTTCAGCTTCCAAGTGGATTTGACATCCAAATCTCGGCTGGATCTGGCTGGGTGGCTAGTCAAAGACCTAAAGGTGCCCTAAACAACCCCTTTTCACACTAAAAGATGGTTCCAGAATACCTCAAAGTGGTGCTATAAAACAAGGCCATGGGTGCACTACATTTTCAAGGAATTCATTTGCAAGGTTATGCTGCTTCTATTCTCTTGGGGAAATCTCTTTTCTCATCAAGAGCATACTAGCATAATTTCATTTGGCCAATCCACATCACCTTTTGAGTGGGTTATCTTGGGATTCTTTCACCATTTCTTTCAAGTTTCCAAGTTGTAAGAAGAGCTCAATCTTGGGGGTCCGGGAGCCCTCCCTTGGAGGAAGAAAGGACCCAAAGTCCCCTTTCTCTTTGGTGTTTTCTTTTCACTAATGCAATCCTTTCCATTGGTGACATGAGTCTTGTTTATTTCTTGTTCTTATGTCCTTATGCACAATAGTTTAATTGCTTTTTCCTTTCCTAGTTTAATTCTTAGCTTAGTTTTTTATGTTTATTCTCCTAATCCTTTCCTTTACTATGTTCTTGCTTAGCTAACCCAAATAAGCATGTAAGCACCTTTGTTTTGCTCATTTAGGTGACAAAAGAGGCGCAACACCTAGGGTGGGGGTGAACCACATAAACACTGTGTTATGTGCTTTGTTCTTTGTCTTGATGTGTTAAAATGTTATTTTCTAAGTTCTTTGATAAGTTTAGATAGATCTACTTTTTCGTTGTGCTTATGATATGTAAGAATATTATATCTGATCAAGATAGTCATGCTTAGTTCTTGATATGCTCATTCTGATCCATTTATATATGCTAAGTGCTTAAATACTGTAGATTAGTGTGAATGTTGCAAATCTTTGTTTTATCAGTGAAATGAATAGTGATTGCATATTGACAAACTGATGGTGCTAAGAGTTGTCCTAAGTGTTATAATCATAGATCTATGTCCCAGCTAAGGTTGCAGACACCTGAGTCTTGCAACCACCTCTGCCTCTACGTCGGGTGAGACTTCATCTTCTTCACAGGTGTTGTCGAAAGGGCCATTAGTTAGGGATTTTTTGGTGTGTTGTTGTAGTGTTGAACCTTAGGTCTGCCCCTGTTCCAACACCTCTCCTTCCTTTCGGGTCAGGTTGAGTCAGGATATCCTTTACTGAGTTGGTGGGTACATAAGCGATGACATGGGAGTGAAATATGTATGTCATGAACTCTTTCAAGGCCTTCACTAAGGCATATGCTTGTTTTTCCATAATGGAGTACCTTAGTGGAGCATCGCGCAACTTCCAGCTGAAATAGGCTATGGGATTTTCAAATTTATGCTCGTCATTCTGCAGCAACACATCGACGATAGTGTGTTCTGAGGAAAATGAAAATAGGATGAAATCTTTCGTAAAGTCCAAGATGGCTAGCATAGGAGATTTAGTCATCACCACCTTGATATCTTCAAAATACTTCTTGGCCTCCGGGTACCACTTGATCTCATTTCCCTTCCTGAGAATGCAGGTTATGTGCTTTATGATTTCTTCTAGGTTTGGGATGAATCTCCTCAAGAAGCTTACTTTTCCCAGGAAGGATTTCACTCTTTTTTACTGTGCGTGGTGTTTATCTTCAGGATTCCTTCAACCCTATTGGGTTCTATCTTAATGCCTTCCTTGGAGATAATGTGTCCTAACAACTTCCCTTCTTCCACCCTGAAATGTAATTTCTTTGGATTTAGCGATATGTCAAACTTCCTGCACTTCTAGAAAACCTTCTTCAGATGCTCGAGGTGTTGTTTGTCGGAGACAGAGTATACCATGATGTCATCCAGATAAATCACAATGAACTTTTCCTTTTCGTCGAAAAACGCGATGTCCATTGCCCTATGTAAAGTGGCTCCAGCGTTCATCAGGCCAAAAGGCATCTTGGCGTACATGAACGTTCCTCATGGAGTTGTGAAAGTTTTTTTCTCTCTATCATCTGGGTGGACCATGATCTGATTATACCCTGAAAACCCATCCAGCATAGACATCTTCTGGGACCCCACCACCTTTTAAAGAATGTAGTCCATTTTAAGGAGGGGGTAGTGATCCTTGAGAGACACTTTGTTTAAGTTTCGAAAGTCTACACACAATCTTATTTCGCCGCTCTTCTTTCTTACAGGTACCAAATTAGCTACCCATTTCAAGAATCGTAAAGAAATGATAATTTTAGCTTCAAAGAGTTTCTTTACCTCCTTTTCAATCAACGACAGTAGCAGAGGATTTATTCGTCTCAGTTTTTGTTTGAAGGGATTTTGTTCTTCTTTGAGAAGGATGACATGCTAGAAAACTTTAGTGTCATACACCTTCAAATCATCGTAGCTCCACGAAAACATGTCGGGGAAATCCTTTGTGATTTTGACATAGTCTTTCTTGAACTTTGGACTGAGCATTTTCGATAATTTGATCATCTTTAGGTTTTCCTTAGTCTCGATGTTGTAGTCTTACATGTCTTCTGTGCTTGCAGTGATCTTGGGGTTTTTATCCACATCATTCTGGTCAAACATCTTTTCCAGCGGCACTAACCCCTTTGGGATGATGTTTTTTTTCAGTTGGATTATGTCCCTTCCTGCTATCTAGTTTTGGAAAGGATCATCGTTACTGCGTGCATCTGCACTCTCATCTTCATCACAACAATTTTCCTTGTCAATGTTTGTATTAGTGAACTCATCACTCATAAGGAGGAATCTCTCCACCTACTTGTCATCATCAAACACTTTCCAATGTTTGATATTATCAGGCATTGTCATCTTGACCTCAATTTTATATTTTTTGTTTGGGAATATGGGGATCTTAAAAACCAAGGCTTTGGTGGCCAACGTATCAACAATCTGATTTTTCTCTCTGGGGATAGCAGATAGGTCATACTCTGGAAATCATTCAAGGAGGTCCAGTGCCAAATTTTTGTACGCTCTCAGCCTGGGGTGTTTGGCCTGATATATGCCCTTTACCTGGTTTATGATCAACTCAGAATCTCCATGTACTGCTATCCCTTGTGCACCCAATTATTTCAAAACTTGTAAGCCCAAGATTAGTTCCTCATACTCAACCATGTTGTTTGTATATTCAAACATGAGTTTGTATGAACACAACTTTGTGTCGACCTCAGGAGGGATTATCTATATGTCGACACCTGCTCCTTCCTTACTGACAGCACCATGACCATGTCTACCATGACCACATCCATGACCATGTTCTTCGAAGGAATTTGGGCCAGCGATACAACTTAATCCTTGATGAGACCCAAGAACTTGAATTTTCTTGAATCAAAAGAGAAAAGGTCCTTGTATGGCCTAGTGATATCCAAACCCAATTCATCCATAATCACCTTTGGCATGAGGTGATGTGACATGTTGGAATATAGCATGGCATTGTGTAGGGCCATGTCATGGATTTTTAGATTGACATAGAACGGAGGGACATCCTCAGTATCGCTTATCTCTTGAACGCACAGACCAAAAATAATAATAGGGTGATCATCTTTGACGTTCAAGGTATCAAGGTTCCCTCCCATTTTTATCATATTGATAATTTAATCCTGATACTCCCCCTTTTTGATAATTGCATTGAATGGGATAGAGGTTTTGATTTTATCCATTTCTTGCTTAAAGTTAAAAGGGGAAAGAATCTATCTACCTCTTTTCCATGCACTTCCTAGCTTGTTTCCAACGCTTTTCTCGGGGCCTCCTCCTTTGACTTTGTCTTTTCAGCTGCATCCTTGGGTGGGTTGTCTGGATTTTGTTGGCTTGTAGAAGGGGTGTCTATCAGAGGTTTCCTTCTGGGTTTTGTTTGTTGTCACTCGACAAGCGCGTCCTTGCTCCAGAGGTTATATTTCTTCTAAACTGCATGACGACATTTTGATAGCCTTGTCTGAAATCTTTCATATCCCAGGAAAGTTCATCATTCGTTTCAAGTATCATATCATCATCTATTTCTAGCAGGAAACCATTGCTCTGGATCATGTACTGATCGTGTTCACCCTTTGTCAAAAAAACGTGTGGGTTCTTGTCATCGCAAGAATGCATTTGGTCTTTGAACATCTGATCGAAGTCTTCATTCATGTAGTTATTTTGGAACGAAGGTATTTTCTGCTAGTCTCCTTGATCTCTCTGCTCCCTTGGTTCCCTCTGTCTGATCTGAGGAAATTGTCCCCTTCTGAGGCTTTTATTTATGGGCTGGGGTTCATTTTGTTCTCGGGCAGTGGGTCTATTTCCCATGGACATTCTTTCCATCATTTTATCCATCGTCTTCATCATTAAGTTGAACTTTTCTTCTGAGGACCAAGACGTTGACGATTGTGCATCTCCTTGAGGCTTCTTATCTCCTCTATTGAATCTTTATTTGATCTTCCCCGATGCCATCATGTTTACTTCGACCTCGATAGAATTACTCATTATAGCATCTAGGTTTGTTGATCTTCTTTATCTTAACAACAGGGAGAAATCGTTGTCAAAGGAGTCAGTGTAATGCAATTGTGCAACCCCCCGGGGCAGCTTGAATTCTGCAGGAATCAAGTTGTACACCTTCAAGAAACAGGATGAAAACTCTTTCAATGTCTCCTCTGGTTCTTTCTTCATATTATTGCACCACGTTAACAACTACAAATGATTTTTCTTGTCTCCCCATTTATCCAATAAAGATGTCTCGAAAGTGGCGAAGTCTCGAATGCTTGCAGGCAAGATGTCTTTGAACCATTTTCTTACATATCCTAAAAATATATGCGCAAACAACCTCATATTTGCGTCTGCATAGACCACCTTCTTTAGGTCGATGAAATCGTTAAACCAGTCTAGGTGCCTCTGGGAAGAAACATTCCCTTCTGCATCGTAGAGTCTAATTCTCTAGTTGTAATTCTGAGTCAAGTCATGTAGTTGGATTGGTAGGATGAGGGGGGAGAACCTGGTGGCCATGGCCCTAGGAGGGCTTGGGATTCGAGGGATATTATTTGATATCAGGGCTTGGAATCTCTTTTGGTCGAAAATTGTCTCGTCCAAGTTGGTTTTTGACTTAGACCTTAACAGAGTTTGCTCAAAATATTCTTCAAACTCAAGGTCGTAGATACTTTTCACATCATCTTTAGGTAAGGACAAGATTATATCCAGGTAATAAAATGGATCTAGAGCTTGCTCTCTATTTCTACGTGGAATTTTCTCAGGGTCGTACACAGGCTTTGTGGGGTTTGGGTTAGGATTTTCTCTAGTATAGATCGTCTTCGGAGCTAGGCTTCCTGAACTGTGCTACTTGGAGCTACTGGTAATTTGGAATAGAGTCGCCAGGGTAAGGGTTTCAACCAGTATAGATGTTTGTCCCTCTGTTACCCTCAGGGGTCAAACTACAATGTTAGTCATTCTCCCAATGAAAATCTATTCAATTTCATCCCCGACAATGGCGCTAGAATGTTATCACTTCGTAAATCTATTCGGTTGATAAACAGATGACGAAGGTAACTTTTTCAACTGATTTTGAGGCCTGAAACTAGCCTTTTAGATCTAGAGATGGCTCTCTTTAGGGGCGCAATCTCTACGTGGGATATGGATATTAAGGTAGTGGCTAGATTTAACACCTTTGATATAATGGTCTCTGGTTATATTGGCACAAGAAAATAAGACATGGGCTATGGATTCGATTCAATAAAAACAACAGAAAAAAACGACTTGGTGACTGAACTTTGATAGGATAAAGGCTAGGAGAGCAACAGTCTTCAGTGAAAAAAATTAATGTGTGAAGAGGAGAACATACAGGAAGTAACTCGGAGCACCATTGCGGGTGAATTTGGAGTTATCTTTTAGAAGAAAATGTTTTTTCTAAGTGGCATGAACAAGGGGAATTGCGAAGAGAATCCACAGGTTCGAAAATTTGTTATGAAATAGATAAAAAAATATATGAATAAAGATAACAGGATGCACATACGCAAGGAAGAGAAAACAATATATCCAACTGCTACAACTAGAATCTTCATGTCAAAGTTACATGACCTTTGCATTAAATTTTGATAGAACTCAAATTACATACAATAGCTATTGCCTATATCATTTTTTCCAACCAACCTGGCTTACATTGAAAAGATGAAATATATAAATGAGAGTGCCACTTGGGCTACCCTTCTTTCTAATTTCTATCCCTAAAAACTAGGTAATTGAGTAGTATGTGTTAGAGACTCTTCGCATGACGCTTTCCAAAAATAGACAATAATCACGTCTGTTTACAAATGACTGTTCGTAAATTTTCCATGAGGATCTGATCATCAGTCACATCTCGATATGAGTAACAAATGTGTCAATGTTTCCCTTCGATCAGATGTCTGAGTGTACAGGTGTCTGCTAAGAACTCATTATCTACTATAACACTTTGATTTTTGTCGCGCACTCATTTGTTGGGAAAAATGTGCGCAGCAAGTGGTTGTTTGATTGTCACGACCATTATCAAAATGGTAGATTTCTTAAGGGAAACCTGTCCTTCAAAAATTCCAAGATTTATCTTTTTTTTGCGGATGTAGAGACGAACAACAACTAAACTTGTTTTTTCTATGCATTGGCAAGAGCCGCGCAGGCTTCCTTCTCAGCCGCTTCACATTCCCTAGAATGCTTTGTATGCCTTTCCTATGACATCCTCTATGCTTCACACAACTATACAATGGTGTCTTGCACCTCACTAAGATGTATTTTTATCCATGCCATGTTCCCTTTGTGACCTTTCACTGTTGATGCTTCCATAGTCTTTGTCACTAACTGCCACCTCAACTCCATGTTTTCTTGGTAGATTTCAGCGATAGACAACTTTGTCTGCTTTAATTGCTGAGATGGCTCTTGATCATTTGCTCTTATGGTATCCATTTCCATTGTTTTTATAATTTCTTGGCTTGATCCTCCAGCAGGATTCAACTAGATGGCATGCATGAGTAGTTATTCGTCCATTGATCTGGCACGCAACTCTTTTGAAACTCGAGCTTCCCCAACTTCCTTGTTCTTCTTTGGCCTTCCCCTTCTCCAAGGTATTTTTTGTTGGGGAGATGGGGATTCTACTATATTTCCTCCCTGCGAAATTGATCTAGGTGGATATCGGTGGCCACCCACCTTTTCCAACTGGCTAAAAATAGTTTTCTGGCAATTTTGGTAATTTACTATTTTTAGTAGTTTTCACTTTCGGAGCCGTTTTGAGGCCCTAAACGATGTTTTTTGGGAAACTAGGTTTACAATATGTAATTTCCTTTTACATTTCATATAAAATGAATCTCCTCTATGATACCTTTCCAACAGGCTATCATATTCCTAAAACGAAGATCATATGCAAAAGTTACGACCCCGAGAAGTTGATGTACTAACTTACCCAAACGGGGCCCACATGACTTTTGGCACTTCATCCCCTTGGGTTAGGTTTTTGGATGTCTAGGGTTTTTGGCATTCCTTCTTATTGTAAAAATGCCTTCATAGCCTCATTTTAATCATCTTCTTTCGAATGAGCACATCTTTCACATCTCTTCTCAGAGATAAGCTGCCACCATTCCAACAAACTTGTTTCTGCTGCATTTTACAGTTTCATCTTATTTCATTATTGAATAGAAAACTAGTTTTGTTGTATCTCTGTTATTTTACGTTAATAACCTATTAATAATCTGTATTCATTTCATTCTGGTCATAAAATCTATATCAGTGGTATCAGAGCAGTCTTATCCTTGTCGTCTTAATGCATGTCCCCAATGAGGTCGGAGTACAAAGAGTTGGGTCTTGAGCTTGTTTCTCTTGTGGAAAAAAGCTCTCGCACGCCCAAGAAACCTCTCACTGTAGGAGAAACTAAATATGACAGGATAGGAGATCCTTTCAAACTATTGATTGAGGAATCCCTCACGCAATAGAGGAACGAGATGATGGATAGTTTCATGCAAATCCTTCGGTGGATACCAACAGGCGACACATCTTCCTCGAGTGGAGGCACCGCCCCCTTCAAGGCACAAATAAACTTCAATATTCCTATATTTGAATGTCGGGTAGACGCAGATGTTGTAGACAAGTGGTTGAATCTGCTAGAAGGGTATTTTTTTGTTCATAACTTTTCGAATAGAGAAAAGATTACTTCTGTGCTCCTCAAAGTCATTCCCCGTGTCAAAGAATGATGGGGAAATTTTTGTGAGAAAAACGAAACAGGGGAACCCTCATTATTTACAGTCACAACCACCTGGGAATCCTTCAAGGATTCTATCAAGGAACAATACTACCCTGTAGGAAGTTATGACGACTTGTATACCAAATGGACCACACTACGACAAGAAAGAGACTAAGCAGTGCTAGATTTCACAAATATATTCCATACCTTGCGCACCAATCTGGGTATCAAAGATTCAGAGCGACATCTGGTGCTCAAGTATCATGGTGCTCTGGATAGATACATCCATACTAAAATGGAATTTCTATAATCTCATCCTTGGACGCAGCCTACCGATATGTCGTCAAAATCGAGTAGAAGCTCAAACAAAAGACACAGCGATTTGGGTATGGGAACCCCTCACAACAAAATATAGGAAAGGGCGGCCCCAACCCACAGAACGAAGGAAAGAAAAAATATGGACAGTATTAGGAAAACCAATCCAAGCCGCAAGAAAAGAAGGACACTGGAAAGACAAAGAAAGATACCAAGAAGTGGTGCAACTTCCATAAGAGAACTTGGCATAACACTATTGATTGTCACTCAAAGCATTTGTTGGTGGCCAAAGTGAAAGCCTCTGAATAAAATGCAGATTATGACTCTAAGATAGAACTAGAAAGGGGAATACAGATCATTGACATGGAACCCAATGCCACCGTTGCTACCACGAAGCTCCAGCCTAGTGAGCCAAACGATCCAGAAGGAGAGCACCTCTTCCATTCATAGATGTGGGTAAAAGGCACCCCACTGCACTTTATTATTGATAGCGTTAGCTAGAAGAACGTCATCTTAGTAGAGGTCTTCAAATGGTTGGCCCTATCAAAAACACCATGCCCACAACCCTACACCATTGGATGGCTTCACCAAGAAAGCGATCTCTGCATGAGCCAACAGTGTTGACTATCGTACAACATCAACCCCTTCAAATACGAGGTATTGTGTGATGTTTCTCCTTTTGAAGTTTGTGATGTTCTTTTGGGCCAACCTTATTTATGGAAACAACATGTTTTATATGAGTCTAGGCCTCGTAGTGTTATTATTACTTTGAACAGGAAATTGTACAGGATACCCGAGGCAGTCCCACGTAGTGTTATTTCCTTAATATCTGCTAAGCAATGTAGGAAGGTCATCTCTCAGACGGGGAATTTTTTCTTCTTCGTACTCTGCTCTTAGAATAAGAGAAAGATCACAACCACATTCAGGGTCTCTACGGTCGACCTCTCCACACAGCAGGAGCAAGTAGATAAGGTCGTGGAAGAATACTCAGATATCTTCTCCTCACCTACCGAGGCACCTGTGCACTGCTAGGTCAAGCACCCCATCGATTTGACCCCCAATGCACTACTACCCAATGGGCCAGCCTATCTCTGCTCTCTATTAGAGAATGAGGAGATCAAGTGATAAATCCAAGAACTGCTCCACAAGGGGCACATCCATCCCAACTCATCACCTTGCGAGAGACCAATCATGTTGGTATAGAAGAAAGAAGGAACATGGAAACTCTGCATTGATTATCAGGCTCTAAATAAAATCACAGTAAAAAACCGGTACCCAATTCCCCGAATCGACGACCTCCTTGATCAACTCACGTGGGCCAAATACTTCAGTAAGATTGATATGAAGTCTGTCTACCACCAGGTGTCAATAGAATAGACAGATGTATGGAAGGCCTCCTTCAAGTCAAAGGAAGGCCTTTTTGAATGTTTGGTCATGCCCTTTGGTTTGAAAAATGCTCCGGCCACTTTCATGAGGATGATGGATGATATCCTATGACCATTCACCAATACTTTTGTAGTGGTGTATATGGATGACATTATCATTTATAACAATACTTGGGTTGAACACTTATAGCATATTCAAAAAAGTTTGCACACCCTGCGGTAGCACAAGCTATACACCAACTTGGAAAAATGATCCTTCGGCATGGACAGGGTCCATTACCTGGGCTACATCATTGATTAGCATGGCGTACATGTGGATCCAGCCAAGATCCAAGTCATCTGCGACTAGCTAGCCCCAACCACACTCACTAATATTCAGAGCTTCTTGGGCCTTGCCAATTTCTACCACAGGTTCATGTTGGGATTCTCCCATATTGCATGGGCCCTCCGCGAAATAACTAGGGGTGGTGGTAAGGAGAAATTTTTGTGGGGCTGGTCCCAACAACAAACATTTGATGATTTGAAGTAGTGCTTGTGCTCATCCCTAGTACTTTCACTACCAAACCTGTAGCAACCCTTTGAGATCGAGAAAAATGCTTCAAACTATGTTGTGGGCACCATTCTCAATCAGCACGGCCACCCCATGGCCTATCATAGTGAGACACTATCTAATGTTGTCCGTAAGTACCCTACTTACGAAAAATAATTGTACTCCATTATGGAATCCTTCTGCCAGTGGAGACATTACATTCTTGGGAAGGAGACAGTCATCCACACTGATCATAAGCCACTGCAGTTCATGCAGACACAAGGAAAATTGCAAAATGACCACCATCAAAGTGGTCCACATACTTGCAGCAATTCCACCTCAACATCAAGTATAAAACATGAAGCACCAATCACATTTTTTATTTCCATAGTAGACCATCGGTCGTGACACTCACCACGGTGCTAGACTCTTGCAGCCATGAGACCTTTGGATGGCCCCAAATCTATGAGATAGACCCAAAATTCACCACCACCTACCAAATGTTGGGTGCAAACGTGGTTGCTGATAATTTCTATCTTCAGGATGGGTTACTGTGTCATCTGGGCCATATCTATGCTCCATCAAGCGAGTGAGCGAAGCTGATCTAGGAAGCCCACTATAGTTGGGTGGTAGGGAACTTCGGTGTCGAAAAGACAGTGGATATTTGTTGGCAGCCAATTCAATTTTTTCCATTGCCTTAAAATATGCCTACACCTATGTCTTCTGAACTTCAAATTGTCGTCGCATTTCGCAGATTAACGATATTTTCATTTCATGCAACATTTGCAAATTGGTTTCAATTTAGTTTTCATGACTGAAAGCGTGAAAAACTCCTCTATTTTTTTTTGAATTATCATGATCTGCTCATCGATATTCTGATTGGTACTTACCTTTGGTTTATTATTATTGGCTGAAAAGATTTTTCAAACTATGACATTCTTTCTTTGATTGCGTAACTCGATTTTTATTTGATTGATAAGGTGTTGAGCATGTAAATTATGAGATTATATAAAGGACATGGTTGATTTTTGTTTTTTATATGATGAGATCCTTACTATTATAAGCTCTTAGCTTGTCGACCTTATAAAATCATTGGTCACAATGTAATAAACTTTGATAACACATTATGCAACAAGCGCATGGGTGACATATGAGTTTTCATATTGAATGGCATTAGTTTGAAGTTATACACATGGCGCATTGGTTGAACATTTGAATTTTGCAATAATGTTGGTTTCAATTATTACAGGCACATATTTAAACTTTGGGTTTGATTTAACGTTGAACGCTCATGGTTTCAAACTATACATAACTATCCACCGTTTAATCCTTGGGTTGGCCGAATAGTTTGATTTTGGTTATGATTGATTGAACAGGATTTGTACTGTGCCATTACTATGCTGCATGGCGGTGGATAATCCCACCACCCTCGCACGCGTACATTAATTTGCATCGCCTTTCTTCATTTTTAGCTGTTAGCCAAAACGATTTTTCTCCTGTGTGTTTAATCCGAACCCTACCATGCACCTGCACCATGGCTCCAGTCGTAAGGGCTGAACCCAATGGTTTCCAAGCTTTGTTGATGTTCGATGGTGCTTACAGTGACCATGAGGAATTCGGATGGCTCCTGTTCATACGAAAGTTTGATGACTATAACCCTAGCATGGCTCGGCAATTTGCATTAACCTTTGATGGCTGCCGAGCCAAGGTTGGGGATGTGCAGTTGGAAATTGATGAGCAATTCCTCAATTTGGCTATCGGTCTGCCTGCTCTCGGACAAAAATGGTCAAAAAATTGCAAATTGGAAGATGTCCCATGGACATTTCTCTTCCATTCACGAAGAGTGAGCTCCTGTGACAAAGGTTTGCCCACGAATATCCTAAAGCAACGATGGCATGACTTGCTGATGATAACCAAGCAGTTCATCACATGCGAGGGCCGGTATGGTTTCGTTTTCCTGTATCACCTTTGGCTACTTATGGTTTTCATGGGCTATGAGCTTAATATGCCTTACAACTTGTATAGGAGTTTGTTTAAAATGTCTAAAAGATACAAATGGAACCAGGCCAATAACAGCCTATTTCATTTTGGGTTAATTAAAATGCTTGTGGTTTGTCATTTGGGGTTACGTCGAGACTGTTGGAATGATTTTATCATTCGAAATAATTTTGAGAACTCAAGCCCACCACAGGTTGACAAACCTGTGGTGAACGAAAGCAAGTTAGTACCCCCTGTCCCTTACAGTGCTCTGCTACCTAAACCCCAACCCAACTCGCCTATTGACCTACCCAATTCTGTCACCAAGGATGTGGAAAATGTTAAACCCGTGGCTAAAAGGCCTAAAGCCAAACCTATTGTGAATTCTATAGGTAAGAAGAACGCCCGATTAATCTCTCGCATGGCAAGAAACCAACCGAAAATTCCTGTCAACCCTGACCCTATCATAGTGAGTGAATATTCTGACTCAGAGATTGAACGTTACCTGGCAAGTGAGTATCCCTATTTTGAAGGTCTGTGTGACAAACCCTCATACGATTTTGTCAAAAACCTACCACCTTTCTTGAAAAATGATCCTAATTATCCAGGCATCAAAATGCCTTGTGAAACCCCTGATAACTCTTCAAAACCCCCTCCTGTTCTATCCGAACCAGCTGCTCCACCATGTGATTAGTGTGGCGCATGGTTAGAAAGGTATTACCTCGATGTGCCAATGCTGTAGTCCAGAATTCATGCTCTGGAGGATCAAGTTGCAAGGCTCTCTAGTCAAAAGGATAAGATGTCGTCCACTGATAAGAAACAACGAACAACAGGTTCTATTATGTTTAAGAATGTGGAGTCTGCTACAGCGGTTGTTAATTCAAAGCTGGCATAGCTCGTGCAACCTCACTGGTATGATTATCACCTATTTATATGACAAAATCATAAACTCTGTCTACAGCGTGGATTTGCTTTGACACATAAGCATGTGTTATTGTATATAATTTTGTTTTGATTAATCGAATTTCATTTCTCAAATTTGTTTTGATTGGATTTAGATTTGATTCAATTAATCATATTATGGATTTGATTGTTTTAATTTGGACTCGATTGGAAACTCTGTTGCTTATTGGAGTTGTTAATATCTTTACTAAACACAGGTCGTTTCTTGTATTTCAATTCCAGACACAGTCAATGTTCGATTCAAAATTGGTTATATTCTATACGATATGGTTGGCATAACTGTTATAATGTTATATTCCGTGTCTGATTTGACCAATTCGAATATCATTTTGTTGATGCATAACCAAAATTGCAACTGTTCGATTCGCATCGTTTGACCGTGTTATCAGATCGGTTTATATTGCAACAAATATATTGTTTTAATTTGATTTGGGAACGAAAATAATTATGCCCATCATTGCGATTTGTTTCTATATTTGACTCAGTCACAATTCGATTTGTTTGTCGCCCATTTTATGGTTATTATCGTTGTTGGTGGTTACGATTATTACATGATCCTGTTTGTTGATTGTGTAAATGCTCAACGATTCAAATCTATGGAAAAGTTTGATGAATGCTTATTTGTCAATAATCGTAACACTCTTTCCATATTGGTATCTGATTGAAACAACATGAATCGTGTGCACACTGTTACAGCTGTAACAAATCAATTTTGATTATGTTCAATTATGATTGTATCGATTATGATTATGTTGAATTAAATCGTATCTTATTCCATGTGATTCACCATTGATTTAATTCGATATCAAACAGTTCGGTTACTATTTGACCTAATTTTATGGCAACTGAAAAAACAGAGCATTCTTACCCTGTCCCGATTGCATCCTTTCGATTTTGTTAATTTGAATGATAAACTCATTTGAATCATAGTGATTCGTTTTGGATATTTATTAAAATAAAATCAAGTTGGATTTGATTCTGTTGAAAAGATTTCATTTGATTGCTATCTAGTCATGTGTGCTATTTTAGACTACCTACAGAATCAGATGATTCTGTAGCTAAGTCTGTAGGATCAATTTTTTAGTGTTTTGTTATTGAAATATCTTTCTAATTTGATATTTGTGTTCTATTGTAGGTAAATTCAAAATTGCAATTGAGTTGATGAGCAGATTAGGAGATATTTCAAATATTTCTCTTGCATTTTGATTTCTTAGTTTAGGTGATCTTGGGATATTTCTCAGATTATGTAAAACAATTTGATATTATCCACAAGGAAGTTTTACCTTGTGAAGAGACCTATATATACTTATAATTTTTGTAATAATGTTCATCCTCATTCATGGGAGAACAAGGATATGGAGTTTTAATACAGACTGAAGCAGAATTGATGTTTTGTCACAGCTTTAGCTTCTCAATATATCAAGATTTTGTTTCATGTTGTGTATATCACTTGTTTATGATTTATGACTACTTTAGCTATCTATATCATGTGCAAATGATATAATTTTAATCACTGTAATCGATATCTGGTTTCTTCCAATAGTATAAAATACATAACAATTGTTTAATTCAGTCTGTGAATGACATGTTTATCTTCTTCATTGATTGAATTATCAAATATAAGTTTTTGCATAACAGGTTTCCCTTATTGCAGAGATTTATACATCTTATAGTTGTTATGATATTTTTATGTTTTGTTTGTCCTGCAAACCAACTCGAAGAGCAGCATAGCCGATCGTTTATGAGAAGATTTTGGACCAATC
>JASDQU010243682.1:19041-35073 GCA_032191745.1 Picea mariana | reverse complement strand
ATAGAATAGATTTCCTTTCATGCATTGCATCGAGCATTTAAATTTCCTTTCACGCAAGAGAAATAGTTTTGCATTAGGCATTTAGTTCACTTGCCTCTTAGGCTAGGTAGTTGTTCAATGAGAAGTCTTTGCTTACTTGTCTTTTGCTTTATGCTTTTGCTTGCTTGTCTATTTGGTTTAATAGGTTAGTTAGGTTCTTTTTCTTTCTTGTCTATTTGATTTAATAGGTTAGTTAGGTGTTTTTGCTTGCTTGTCTATTTTCTTTAATAGGGTAGATAGGTGTTTTTTCTTACTTGCTTATTTATTTGCTTGCATAGGGTAGTTTCTCATTGAATGTAGGTTGGCAAGTTAAAGGTAGTTTGCTTTCATCATTTGCTTAGTATGCTTAGTATTTTACCTTTTCTTATTTTCATGAACTAGTTTTATTTACATAGAGTTTTCATTCGCTTTCTTAAGAACTATCCATCAGTCCTTGGCCCAAAAGTACTTAGGTTACCTAGTTTCAATTTCCTTAGTAGGGTTTGTTCATTAGATAGGTTTGCTTGAGTAGATTAGCCCTAGATAGCTTCTTTCCGTAGTTAGACTATACTCCTACCAATTTTTTTATCTTTGGCATATATTTTGCTACAACTCTAAGTTTACTTACCCCAAGTTGACAATTTAATTGAGGGTAGTTTAGTGTATTTTTTAGTACATATAAAACACCTAACATTTTGGTGTCGTTGTCGGGGAGTTGTCTTAAGGTAAGAAGTAAATAGGATTTAGATCATTCTTAGACCTTATCATTAGTTTGGTGGCGGGGGAACTTTAAGATGAAAGGTAAGAACCTGCGCATATGCTATAGAAGGTTCCCCCAAACCCAATAGTAGTTTGTCTTTTTGTTTCTTTCATGAATAGGCCTAGGAATTAAATGGTATCTTTTTCTTTTTCTTTTTTCTTTCTTTCATGAATAGGCCTAGAGACCCAGAAGGTAGATACATTAAATCAAAGTCAGACCTTTCAACCAAGGTTCCTTTCGATCTCTTTTGGGGGAAGGAATGTTCTGCTTATAAAATCCGCAGACCGATATCGAAAAACAGAAGCTAGCTTAACCCAAAGAGCTAAAATAGTCTCTGAAGGGACTAACACAGGGAGAACTATAGAACAAGAAATTGAAACATCAATCATACTAGAATAGGAGGCAAGATCACTCGAGTCTTCCACAAAACCAAACAATACAACCTTTTCTTTTACACCACCACCAGGGGACTCTAATTTTAAGGATATCATAGACCCTGAATAGGTGAATCTTTTGTTTGGTATTTCAACCAATGTGATTATCTCTCATATTAACACAAAAACTTTGGCACCAATAATCTCAACCAGCTCGAGTAGAGTCCCAGACATCCAATCAGTAGGAAGACCTTTTCATCAAAGAGAAACTTTGTTCTCTTCAAAGATAAAACCACTTAGGTACTCTCTTTTTGGAAACCAAGCCAATATGGGTGATCGGGAGGACCATAAAAATGTAAGACATAGCGAGGAATAAGAAACTGGAAATCAAACCAAAACTACCTTCCGATTTCTGATTTTAGACACCACTCCAAATGTCAACATGAAGAATATTCCTCTCTCAACACTGCCTAGATTTTATGGTAAAAAAAGTGAAGATCCAAACACCTTCCTATTTGAATTTGACATCTTGTGTAGGAGCTACAACTATGTGCAAGATGCCCAAAAATTAAAACTCTTTCCTGCCACCCTCAAAGAATCTACATTAAGATGGTTCATGGGGTTGGGAGAATATAGTATTAGGTCTTGGGAATCCATGAAAGTCATCTTTCTTAAGAAGTACCAAGACTACTGCAAGACCAAAGAGTCTTGTAATGAAATCTTTAAAGTCCAATAGTTAGAAGACGAGACCCTTGAAGACTATATGGAAAGATTTGGTTATATCTCCCAGAAGTCAAAATACCATGACCTCCCAGAGGATGTAGTTAGGGCTCTTTTCCTTAAGGGAATTTCAGAAGAATATATATAGGCACTTAACCCGATGGCATCAAGTGACATCTCTCATAAACCATTTTTTGAAATATGTGAAATGTGTAAAAACTAATCAAGGAATAGAGCCAAAACATGAAAGAATGTTTGGGACCCTTACAATAGAAGCTTAAAACTAGTTAGTTCTGGTAGTATTAAGAGAGCAGAGATAGGGAACCTTTTAGAAAAATTCAAGACAAACATCCTAAGCACAAAAGGTTCCTAGTTGGATACCCTTAAACTAAAAAAGAAACAGGAGGAGGAAAATGCAACAATGAGCATATATTGCCTAAGATGCAGGCAGAAGCATTCCTCAAGGGAATGCCCATTAGATAACATTTCAATTTGTGGCTTCTATATAGAAGACCATGTGACTGAAAAATGTCTATCATTGCTCGATTTATTATCCATCTATAGGAGGGAAAATCCTGGGGAGTCTTCTTATGCACCTAGGAGGCCATGGTAGCCTAGGAATCAATCCACATACCCGGATCTACAATCTCAAGTTCCACCCTATTATCAACAACAACAGTGGAAATCACCGGGTTGGAAAAACTGGTCTACTCAGTACCAACATCCTTGGATTCAAGGATTGAAGGGAGGACACAACCAAGGAAACCCTCAAGCTCCACCTATCCCTATGTACAACCATCCTTATCCTCAGTTCTCATCAAACACTCTGCAATTTCTGCCAGGTTTTGTTCCAACACCTTTACCTCCCATCCCACAAAAAAAACTGCTACAATTTCAAAATACAAGCTCCCCAAAACCGACACTATTATCGGCACAGCCAGTGTCAAATCCCAATAATAAGCCCCCTCAACCTCTTAACAATGTTGAGATGCAAGCCTTCCCGACATATGTCATTACTCCTGTTCCATTATAGGAAATTCAACTAAGATAGAGAAAATTTCTAGATAGGCAGAGACCTTCAGTAGTCATCCAAGAAGAAGAAGAAGAAGAAACCACCCAACGAACCACAGATGACACTAGGTGGGAAGATGTTATTATCCCRAAGAATCAAGAACCCAAGCTTCCCCAAAATGAACCTTTACAAATTATGAAGGTCCCTCCTTATCCAGACCGATTGGTAATCGAGAAACCTACCACCCGATCGAAATTTGACATTCTTAATGAATTGAAAAATATTTTTGTCAAAATTCCCCTACTTCAAGCCATTAAAGACATTCCAATATATAGTAAGGTAGTCAAAGAATTGTGTATCAAGAAGCCAGGTAGGAAGCAAAAGGACCCTCCTACAGTACATTTGGTAGAAGGAATCTCTGAGTACATATCAGAGCCAAATCTAGCAAAGTATGGGAATCCAGGAAACCCTGTAGTCACCATAACCATTAATGAGGTCTCCATTGGAAACACTCTCATAGACCTAGGGGAAGCCATCAATGTTATGACCGCTACTACCTTGGAACAATTACAATTACAAACTCTTCTTCGGCCTACCCCAACCATTTTGGAATTAGCAGATAAGACTAGGGTTATACCTAAAGGGATTTTAGATGATGTCATGGTTACTTTAGCCTCATGGGAGTACCCCGTAGATTTTCTTGTCATTCATTCAAAGGATCCTTCCAGAGGCCATCTTGTTATTTTGGGAAGACCTTGGCTAGCCACATCCAATGCATTTATTGGCTGTAGAGAAGAAGAAATGACCATCTCAAATGGTCTCTCTATCCAAAAGCTCACCATTTACCCTCCAACTCAACCTATTATGGAGAATCTATGGTGGCTTGAATGTCCATACGAGAATGAAGACTGGGAAGAACCCGTATTGCCTAGTGACCTTGCAAGGGCCATTCAGGAGCATACACTAGAAAATGTGCTAAACCAATTCATTTCTGTTATTACATGTGTGTATTTTCCATAGTCTTTTCCCCAATTTGAGTACATGTTTGGAGAATAATTTCAAGAACAATTAGATCCATCTGTTTTGTCTTAGACATCTTTTATTTTCTAAATCGATGAGTCTACCATGTCTTATACTATGCCCTATGAGATTAGTCCAGGGAAATTTTTACATATAAACTCTAGGCTAGATACAAACCAATAGAAATAGTTAGTAGATATCCTTAAAGAAAAAACAAGAGCATTTTCCTGGGAATACACTGACATGAAGGGTATAAACCCTGACACATGCATCCATCATATATACACCCAGGGGGAAGTAACACCTATTAGGAAACCCCAGAGAAGGATGAACCCAACACTCAAAGACATAGTCAAGGAGGAAATCCAAAAGTTGTTAAATGTTGGATTTATCTATCCCATCCCCAACAGTAAGTGGGTATCCCCACTTGTAGTGGTTCCAAATAAAGTGACAGGGAAATGGAGAATTTGTGTTGATTTTCGGGAACTCAATAAGGCCACTCTAAAAGACTACTTTCCTCTTCCTTTCATTGACCAAGTTCTGGATACCTTGTCTGGAAAGAAGTATTTATCTTTTCTAGATGGGTACAATGGGTACAATCAGATTCTTATTGCACCCGAGGACCAGGACAAGACTACATTTACTTGTCCTCGGGGCACCTATGCCTATAGGGTCTTACCATTTGGATTGTGTAATTCTCCTGCCACATTTCAATGAGCAATATTAGGGATATTTGTCGATCTTATTCATGATTCTGTGAAGGTCTACATGGATGACTTCACATTTTATGGAAACACTTACCAGGAAGCCTTAGACAACTTAGAAAAATTCCTCATCAGATCCCATAAAATGAACCTATCCCTAAGTCATGAAAAATGCAAAATGTTGCTAACTAAAGGAGTGGTTCTAGGACATCATGTTTCATCTTAAGGAATAAAAGTCGGTCCTGCAAAGATTGAGTTCATTATTATACTTCCAACCCCCAAGACTCAGAAAGAGGTGAGAATCTTTCTTGGACATGCTGGATATTACCAATGGTTTATTGAAAATTTTACAAAGATTGTTGCACCTATGTTTGGATTATTGATAAAATATGTTGATTTTGTTTGGATTGAGCATTGTCAAACTGCCTTTGAAACCCTGAAAGCCAAGTTGTCTATGGAACCAATTCTTAGAGGGCCCAATTGGACTCTCCCATTTCATATATCCAATGATGCCTCTGACACCACAATAGGAGGGGTATTAGGGAAGAAAGAATACCAACAATCATATGCCATTTACTTTATAAGCAAGAACTTGTCCCCTTCCGAGTTGAACTACACAGTCACGGAGAAAGAGTTCTTGGAAGCTGTTCATACTATTAACAAATTTCGTCATTACATTACAGGTTATGAATTATTTGTACACACTGATCATTCTGCCATTAGGTTCCTCATGAATAAACCTATAACTAATGGCCGAGTGACTAGGTGTCTCTTGTTATTACAATAATTTAATATTACTGTGCTTGACCGACCTGGAAAGGATAATGTAGTAGCTGAATTCCTTTCCCAAATAAAGAATGAGGATGATGACATCCCTGTAGATGATTGTTTCCTAGATGCGCATCTCTTTTCCCTTTCTGTCAATACCCCATGGTTTGCAAATATGGAAAACTATCTAGCTACTAGGAAGTTACCATCTCATTTGTTACCTCATGAAAAGAAAAAAATTATTACACAGAGTGCTAATTACTCTTGGGTTGGTCATGATCTTTTTTGCACAGGTCCTGATTTGATTATTCATAGATGTGTCCAAGAGGACGAGGTACCTGAAATACTATGAAATTGTTATGATGGACCATGTGGTGGCCATTTCTCTAACAAGCATACAACATATAAGGTTTTACATTCAGGTTACTATTGGCCTAGCATTTTCAAAGATGCTTCCAAGTATGTGAGAAATTGTGATAGTTGCCAAAGGATAGGAAGACCTACATCATCTGAAGAAATGCCTATGCAGACCCAAGTTATGATAGAACCCTTCAAAAAATGGGCCCTCTACTTTGTATGACCAATTTCACCCATGTCCCATAGGAAGAACTATATCTTGGTTTGTATGGACTATGTCACCAAATGGGTAGAGGAAAAAACCCTATTTAGGGCCACAAAGAAGTCTATTGTCGAATTCATCTATGAAGACATATTTATCTGCTTCGGTGTCCCTCATGAAATTTTTACTGACTAAGGCACTCAATTTACTTCCAAGCTGATGAAAGAACTAATAGAGAAATATGGGATTAAACATTGTAAATCTTCTACATACCACTCGCAAGCGAATGGTTAAGTAGAATCCAAAAGCAAAGTTTTGGAAGCCATCTTGATCAAGACTGTTCAGTTACATCACCGAGATTGGGCTGATAGGATCCCAGAGGCTTTGTGTGCATACTGAACTACCTAGATAAATACCACTGGGCATACCCCTTATGAGCTAGTGTGGGGGAAACAAGTACTTTTATCAATAGAATTCCAAGTAAGGACCTTCCGTATTGCCGTAGAATTAGGATTGAACCTGGATGAGGCTCAGAAGCAATGATCCCTACAATTGAATGAATTGGATGAGATTAGGAAAGATGCCATCCAATGGACAATATTGGTCCAAAACCAGAGGACCAAGTGGCATGACAAGTTTATTAAAAAGAAACACTTCCAGCCTAGTGATTGGACCCTGTTGTTTGATTTCTGGTTCAAAACCTTCAAAGGATAACTTACCACCCATTGGTTGGGCCCTTACAAGGTAGACACTATATATGACAATGGAGCTATAAAAATAAAACAATTGACGATGGACAAGTCTCCTTTGTGATAAATGGACACCGACTTAAGTTTTCTCATAAGCCCATTTCCAGAGAAGATTTTCTACAGGTCATGACAACTGACAAGGAATTGGCCTTAGTAGATGGGGAAGTCCCCCCTTGCTCTTGAAACATTTTCTAAGTTTCCTACTGTATATATGTAAATAGTTTTTTTATTTTGTTAATAAGGCAATTCTAGATATTTCTGTAAGTAATTATTTCACCGAGAGTACACCGTTTCAAGGATCTTTCTTCAAAACATTGTTATACTTGAATCTTGTGTCTGCTAAAGCATCAAATGAATAGTGAATTACTGTAATTAGCCATGTTTTTGCAAAATTATCATTTTTAAGGCATTCTAAAGCAGTTTCTCTTGAAACTCTTCACCATTGTATAAGGAAGTGATACCATAACTATCAAGCCTAGAGGTCTCGCGTACAGTTTTTTCCAAGAAACCTGAGTAAGTAAGTCAAGTGTCTTTATCAAAGAGTAATAGGGAGGTCTCATTAGTAGTTAGTCATGGAAACATCATAATAATTACAAAATAAGACAGTGATTTGAGCTTAGAGATACCTTTCTGTTCTTTCTCAATGGTACCATCCACTACACACTAAATAACTTGATTATATCATATATTTAGATAGGCCACGTCCTCTTAAGTACCCCCTACATCAGGACAACAACTAAACAATATAACGAAAAGTCATCCTCTAACATAAATACCATCCCAAGTGAAAAAAGAAGAAAGAAAAATTGTTTCAGAGTTGTTCCCCCATCTTCTTGCATAAGCAATCTTATAATAAAATCTTAAAGGATGGAGGGCCAGTCTCTGAGGGTTTAAGAGGCTAACCCATCGGGATACTAAAAAGGTTTGCTGGCAGTGGGTACCGTCCTATGGTATGACTAGGTAAACCCATTGGAGTACTGAACAGGCTTGCTGGCAGCGGGGCATTCTACCTAGCGAGGATGATGATCTGACAAAAGTAAATAATAAATCTAAACTTGTCCTGATGTATGACATTACTTGCAGACAAAGATGACATGAAGTATATGTGGTTTAGCTAAGTTTAATGAATCTCATAAAATTTCCATCGGGGAATGACTGTAAGACTATCTTGAAACTCTGTTTCCTACCTCTTCTTATCTATATATAGGATCTCTTATCCTATAGCTGGGGCCATCTCCTAACTGTCTCGTCGGACAAATATGTGAAATTTCATCTTTACACTTGACATACTGTAAATCTTCAGCTATTGGGGGATACTCACTAGTTTCCTATACTTTTGATTGTGAGGTGTCACAATACTTAGGTGTGGGGGAGGGGTTCATGAGTTGACAAATGATCATTGACTAGAGAAAGGAGTCTTTGCAAGAATTTTTGTATTATTACCATGATACAGGTTATTACATTGATAGTCATGTTATTTTTAAATGCTTAACTCCTGTGTGCTATACATTACTGAACTCATGCTTAACATACCATTCTTTATTGGTTATCTTCCATTACAAGCTTCATACTGTAGGTTTGACAATACATGTTTTAGGCTTGCTATAACCCGTTTATTATAGGTTTTGACACTATATGTCATATACAAGAAGAATGAGTAAGCATGGAGCACTCTGCCTCTACTCATTAACCACTATGGTTGTCAAAAACACTTCAAAATTGCAAGTTGTCCATTAAAAGAGGCGAAAATGCACTTAACAGAGGGGTACTAGATGAAGCACCAAATGAGGTGCCGGATGAGGTGCCAGATGAAATGTCGTTTGAAGTGCCATTACATTGCATACCAGTAACTGTCCTAGATTCCAGGGAACTAGAATTCAATCACATTTATTTCAATTTGTTACAGGCATTGATTAAAAGATGCCTCATATGGTTATGATCAAATGTCCAAGTCAAAAGACTTATACATTGATCTAAGAACCCACCACTCCATTTCTCTCAATCTTGAAATCAAATTTGAATCTCCCACACATGGCAACTCGCGTGCACATGTGGGAAACATCCTCCACCAAAAGAACATCCAAAATCGGGCTAGGCACTCTATTGTTTCATTTTCCCTTGCCATTTTCTCTGCCCCGCGTTAAGAAATCGCACCCAACCTTTGCCAAATTCGCCCTCTGTTCTAATCACACTCAAACTGTGTTAAACCCGTGCCATTTCTTGGCCTGTTTGCACCCTTGCTTGGTAAAATTTTCCCTTTGTTCCAATTGCACTCAGACCATGCCCAATTCATGTCTCTGTGTGGATCGATTTCTCCCTTTCTTGGTGAATTCAAACTCTGTCACAATGCCCAAGCGATACGAACCCTCCTCCTATGTAGACTTGTTTGCCATTCCAAAATTTGCACAGTGTAGGGAAGTGTTCTTGCATGCCGGCTGGGGTCCATTTCTGTCGAGTTTGTAAGGTCATGATGACGGTCTTTCTATGCAATTTGCAGTTGTTTTTTATGGCAGGATAGCACATGTAGGGTCTCTCAATTTTGCAGTCACAAAAGAGTCAATTGTTGCTGCAACAAAACTTCCAAGAATGGGAGATAGGTGGTTCAAGAATCATCAATTTCTGCGCTCAATTTACAACAGGGTGTTTAAGCCCGAATTCGAGAGCATTTTAGGAGCGAAAGGGTATGTTAAGGAGTGGATAAAGATAGAATTGGTCAATCCCGTTATCATCATCACACAGTTAATTACATGTGAAGGTAGATACTCCACCTTCAAAGCTTGTCACTTTAGATTGTTGGCTCATTTTCTGTTCAATAAACCTTTAAACTTCCCTTTTTATTTTCTCAAAAGCTTGGAGAAAATGTCCTCTCAAGTGAGGAAAAATGTGACCAACCCCCACAATAGTCTCTTCCACCATGGTTTGATCAAACTCCTCATTCTTACCAAACTAGAGAAGCAGGGGCAAAGTTGGGATGCCTTTATCTAACAATTTGCAAATCCTCACTTGATAGTTAAGACCGGAAAAAAGCCACTTAGCCTAAAAACTATCTCTCCATCCAAGCCTCACTCTCCAAAATATCCAAACTCCCTTGCACAAACTCCCTCTTTACCATAACAATACCAAAAGCTTGTTGATATTCCTACTTCTTCATCGAGGAAAAAGACCAAGAACAAAGACCAAAAGAAGCCTATTGTTGACCCCCCAATGCCTTCAGTTTCTCTTGATACTACACCTAAGAATCCCCACAAAGTAATGTAGCAAGACTTTCCCATCATTCCCACAAACAAGAGAGGAGCCAACCGATTTGGTAAGGGACCCTTTTAGAAGAGTACCAAAAACATAAGAACCAAGCCCTATGCAAAGCCTCCGCCTTCTTTGGATCCTATCCAAGTATCCTCTGACCTTGAGAGCCCTCATAAAAAACCTAGTGTTATTGGATAAATCCATAAGT
Source organism: Picea mariana (assembly GCA_032191745.1). Classification (NCBI taxonomy): domain Eukaryota; kingdom Viridiplantae; phylum Streptophyta; class Pinopsida; order Pinales; family Pinaceae; genus Picea; species Picea mariana. The sequence goes on along the minus strand of JASDQU010243682.1, from coordinate 24,938 downwards.
GTGGATACAAACTAATCTCCCTAGATCTACCTGGATCTAGAACAAAGCAAAATAGAATAGGACGCTTTCCTTAAGTTTTAAATATTGAATTTACTAAGAGGCAAGAATCATGGACATAACTTATGATCGCTTCCTATAGTCTTTGTTTCTCCCGCTTCGCTCTAGCACTCTTGTGTAGTCGAGATCAAAACAACACAAACCAACCAAAGTGATAGCAATAGCATAAACTCAATATAAACCTATGTATGTGATCAAGGAATCATACAATAAAACACAACAAGCTTTATAGGAAAGAATCATATTACTGTATCATATTAAATGTGAAAGAGATATTACAACCGTTGCCTTGATGTCGTAAGGTCCCTTCCAACTGTCCTTCGTTCCCCACACACTTCTTTCTTCAAGGATTCTAAAACCATAGATTTGATAGCTACTCACAATCTATCTTGACAAAGCAAATCTCAAAGCCACTCCAACCAAGCCAAAGCTAACTAGCTCAAGAATCAACAAAGCTAACCCAAGCTCAAGCTAACTTTCTCCATGAGAACTTCTCTCCTTTTATAAGTTGAAGAAGATAAGGTGAGGAGGTTAGGATGATCCAACTAAATCATGAAAGCGAGTAATATCCAAACCATTCGGATGCCACCTCACCATAGAAGATTATCCTTCTAGAAGATTTAAGAAAGCGCTCATTTTTCCCATGTGCTGGAATTCTTGCACCCTAGCTATAGAGCAACATGCAAACACCTCACACCCTGGCTATAGTGCAACCTATGAGAATGGGTCGTTCTCACACTCTGCCTATATAGAAACCTGTGAACTTCCCTTTTTATAAGGTTTTTACATAGGAAAAAGCAATTTCTTTTCTCAGGAAAAGTTCTTCTCCCTTCTCTCTTTAGGAACTCAGGCCATTGTGACCCCTCTGAAGGCAACATATAGGTTTACATTATTAACGATCATAGGGATGATGAAAATAATGTGTAACAGAGAGCCCCCCAAAGTATGAAGTTAGAACAGAGTGATAGTTGAAATACTTTGTCGAGTGTGTGTAGGGAACAAGGAACAGTCAGTCGGAAACCTGCCAACAAAACAAGGAAATACAGTACAATAATATATCATCACTGAGGTAGGCATTCCCATACTCAGAATACAAATGACTCAAAGAATAAATGCTGACATGCGAAGATCCATGTCAAGTAAGACAGGTCATGGCCATGAAACATACACTGTGGATCCATGCCGATATGACTCAAATATAAACATAGCCACCAAAAATACACTGTGGATCTATGTGTTAAAGACTCAAATTCAAACATAGCCACCAGACATACAATGTGGATCTATGCAAAAGTACACTGAATATACTCCAACGCAACCTGAATCTATCAAAAAAGATCTAGGGTCTTCATCTCCACCACTCTATAGTACGAATCTAACCATGTGAATACATGTGTTGAAGTTGAACATGGTAGAAACCACTTGATTACCGGTCATTAGTGTATACCATTAACAAGTGTGAGAGAAATCACCATTAATGTCAATGACTCCCAAGGTACACTAGTACAATCCAATGAATGTGAATAAATGAGTTGAAGTCGAACACTCGGTGGAATCTTCCAATCATGGGTCAATTATGAAAACCCACTGTCGAAAGCGAGGAAACCTGCCATTGAGGCATGCAAGTTCCAAGGTACCAATTAGTTTCTAAGTCTAATTTCTGAATAATGAGTTGAATTCAACAGGAAAAGACTCATCATAGGAGGGCCTTAATGTATCCCACATCAATGACACGAAACAAGTAACAAGATTTGATGTAGATCAGAGTAATAAGTGATTCAAGATTGAATCAGGGATGGCCGACACAATAGAAGGCTTTAAGGACTGTAGAAATGGCCGATTCCATAGAAGGCTTTCCGGGTTAAACTTCTCTTTGAACATATTGACGACATGACAACTTTCTTGGAAATACTGACTCAACAATAGGGATCACAGACCGATTTGTAATCTTATAAAGGAGTATGATTAGGAGACAAGTGTATTTTCCAACCTAGACACAAAGCGAGTGAAAGGGTGTCATGTTCAAAAGCGACTCTTCCACAGAATACAAGTTTAGATACAATTCTTTCCCAATTTTTCCCCCACCATTTCTGGCGAGTACCTCTTTATTTTTACGCAAGCTTGAGGAGGATAACATATGCTTGTAATGTAAGATCATCCTTCGGATGAGTCCTTCAGAGTATGTTTAATGAACCCTAAGAAGGAGTGGTTCGGTCCCATCACGGGTCTGTCAATGTTTGTTTAACGAGTCCAGAGATAGAAAACTTGAAGGTTTTTCAAGATTATAGAGTTTGGAAAAACACTTAAAAGAGAACTCTCTCAGTTCCTTTTTCGTAAAATAGTCTGGATGAGACCGAAAAAGAGATAAATTATCGCTCACCAGACGCTTATTTCAAATACTTTAGCAAGCGTGAAAATAGCAAGGTCGCTCGACGATCTTTTCATGTTTAGAGAGTCTGAAAAGAGCTTAAAGGGAACTCCAGAAGGTTCCTTTTTCGTATAACCTTTACGAGTCCAAAAAAGTGATAAAAGTATACTCGATTACATTCTCACTTATTTACGAGCATGAGAAAGAAAAAATACTGAGCTCGGTAACTTATTCTCATGTATTTACGAGCATGAGAAAGAACAAAGACTAAGCTCGGGATTGTTTTCATTTTTACGCAAGTTTTAAAAACAAAACAAAACTATGCTTGGGAGAGATTTTAATTTTTACACAAGATTAAAAACTAAACAAAAATATGCTTGGACCTGGTTTCATTTTTACACAAGCTTGAATCAGAGGAAACTATGCTTGAGGTAAGTGGTTTCATTTTTACACAAGCTTGAACCATAGAAAACTATGCTTGTGCTTCCCAATGCATGGTTGGTACTTATCCCCCATCTTAAGAAGCTAGCGGCTCAAAATTTAGCATGAAGTCTAGAGGCTGAGGCAAATTCCCCCCAAGCTTCGTTTCATCCAACTGCAAAGGAGAATGAAATGAAGCTTCAAATACTAGACGAAGGACTTGACTCAAACAGAGAGGGGGAAAACTATTTCATTTTTTAACGAGGTTGCCACAGAGATGAAAAAACTATCCTCGTAAGTGGTTTCATTTTTTAACGAGATTGAAATCAAAAAACTATGCTCAATGAAATCTGTTTCATTTTTTAATGAGTTTGCCTCAGAGATGCAAAAACTATCTTCGAAACCTCTGTTTCATTTTTTAACGAGGTTGTTGCAGAGACACAAAAACTATCCTCGAAACCTCTGTTTCTTGATCATGGATTCCAAGAGGACAATGCTCTAGAATGACACCATGGCAAGGGACAAAACTCGGCCATGGCTTCCAAGAGGTCCTCACTAGAAGGAAGAAATGCACTCTGGAAGGACACCAGGTCGAGGGTTGCGACAACAGTTAAAAGATCAGGCTCTAACAACCCTATCGAAGAGATCACCATGTCAACTACTGGATCTAAGTCATTAGAAGTTGAAGCCATGGGCGACAACGCCACATAATTGACCTATGGCGGGGGCGATACTGTCCGCATATAAGAACCATTCAGGGAGGCAATCCAGGCAGGGTCAATGAATGAAAGTTGATCAACAGTCACAACTCGTCCATCGTGAGGGAAAGATATCACACGAAAAAGAGTAGACACAATAGATTCCATGGCATAGACATAATCTCTCCCAAGGAGTAAAGAGAAATCCAAGGGGTCTTGGACTACCATGACATCAAAGAAAGATAGTTTTCCCTCCCAAAGTTATAGGAAACTGAGGAAGGGTCCCTAAAGGTTGACTAGTTCTTCTGTTAAAAGTTAACAAGTTCTGCGTAACCGGCGCAAGTGGAGGACAACCCAAAGCTTTCCAAGCAATAGAGGACAAAATACTAACAAATGAACCTTCATCTATCAACGTTTTGGTAACGTCTCGACCACAAACCTGTACTGTAATCTGGAAAGGAATGTAAGAGGGAAGATGAGGTCCAGTTAGTACATCCCAATCAAAACAGATGGCCTCATGACTTGGAGGGAGTTCCATGGGAGAAGGAGGAATACCCCCTGACATGGCAGAGTCTGTATCAACGAGAAAAATGTTGGTAGTGTCAGATTTACTCTCTACTGGGAGATTAGGATCGACTGATGATGAGATCAGATTGACCACTTGGGTTTCATTCTCCAGGGGGAGAATGGGATTGACCGAGGATAGTATCGGATCAACCACTTTGCCAACTGGTTCAACTAAGGATGTGACCAGATTGACGACATGATCAGCTGGATTGACCGGTGAAGGGACCAGAGTGATCATTCCATCAACTACAGGTGGGTTGAGAGAAATCTTGCGATAAGTAGCTGGAAGTTGAGGCTGTGAAACAGTCATGTCTTCCAGTAATTTTGAGGCTTCATCCATATGAGGAAAAAGGTGAGTGAGATGACTCCCTTTGCATAACATACACGGGAACTTGACTCTACTTTTCTTCTTCTCAACGGTATTTTGACTAGTTGATGGGGGGTCGTCAGCATGTTGTTCATAGGCTGACGACATGGGCCGGTGAGGATGTGTAGACCATGCTTCTACAACCTTGAATAGACCAGGGAAATCCTTAAGAAGATGGCTACCCTTACAAAGCCTACAAGGGTACTTGGGCTTATGGGTTATTTGGGTGATCTTGACATCATCAACACTCCCAGCATGATTAACAGTAACTAGTTGTTTTCCAACATTTTTGACAGTGGTTGGAGGTTTTGACCCTTTCTTATCTTTCTTCTTCTTAATATTCCTTTTCTTCTTCTTCTTATTCACTGAGTTATTAGCTGCAGCACTTTCACTTGACGAAGAAGATGAAACGGAAGGTGACCGTGCAAGTGAAGAAGGCGAAGAAGACCATACTGGTGAAGAAGGTGAAGGATCAGCATGAGGTTGATGCTCTTAGGGGGAAGTGCTTACAACTAAAGCACTAACCGCATTCGATATTACCTGAGTGGAAAACAACCATACCGGTAATCCAATAGTGAGACCTGGAAGGCTCAAAGTAGTGATGTGAGGAGGATCAATGTTTCCATAAGAAGGAAAAACAAAAGGTTCCCCTGGAGCAGAGGTTCCTTCATTGGTCATTTCGGGAACTGATGCCATGAAAAACAAAAATCCAATCTAGAGTCCACTAGGGAAAACAAACAACACACGCTAAAAATCTAGGAAGCAAGCAAACAAACAAAACCTTCTCACAATGAATGCACTAGTTGGTGATGAAATCCAATGTCGTGGGAACAAAGTAAGAAGGGGCTGAGATAGAGCGGGTGAAAAAGTTACATTGACGACCTGCTTAACGGACTTACACCCTGGTGCAAGCTCCCACACATAATCATGGGTATACCCTCCAAGGAGCCTGAGTGAGTTTGGCCAACGTCAATTCCAGGTACCGTGAAGACTTGCCCCTCCACAGTCACCTCGTGTAAAGAACCTAGAAATATAGGCCATTAAGGTTACCACCAACAACAATAAATCCTAGGGGGACAATCGACAGTCTGATCCACATGCAAGGGTAGGGTATCTAGCCTGAAATCAACTCAAAAGGCTTCCACTCATCATTGTGGGTATACCTCCGAGTGACCCCTGTAATATGTGCAATCTCTACACTGATGTCAACAAAGTAGTGTGAGTAACTCTGCCAACACCAATGAAACCTAGTGCTTGACCCTTGTGTTAGAAGGGCTTCCCAGGACGATATGTTGTAAGTGGATTTAACTCTCCCTATCACAACATACTATGTTTGTTTGCAGCTTTGGAAAGTTATCTTTCACACCTATTCCAAAGCCCTACAACTAATCTAATGTAGGTTTGCTACCAGAAAAAATAA
>JASDQU010243682.1:3056-18869 GCA_032191745.1 Picea mariana | reverse complement strand
CATTTATCATTCCCATATGCACAATGTCCCAAAATATATTAAACTCATCAATATCAATCATGCAATTTCGCTACTTCAAATGCAAGGATGCCCCCAATCTAATATAAAGCAAGAAATTAAATATTTTTGTTTCAAAAATTTCACTAAAATCAATAATGAACTTTCTTAAAACAAATAAACCCAAACTAAAAGTTCTCTTTTAAAGCGAACTATTCAGAAGAAATTTGATCTTTCCCTAAACAATTCTAAAGAAAACACATGCTTTGTAATTGAAAGACACTCAAAGCAAGAGACTAATCCTTCAAAACCAAACAAAGCAAAAGTGGCTAAAAGCAATTCAAAGGATGTCAAGCAGACTGTAAAAAGATCAATATAAGCTCCAAAAGTTCAATCCAGCTAGTTAAAGCAAAACTGGGCATCAAAAAATCACAAGACCCAATCCAAAAATTTTCACAAAAAAGTTCGCAGGCTAGCAGTATATTACAGTGCGAGAATCAAGGATTCTCTCAGGCTGGACATAGGTTGACTACGAGCTGTTCACACTGGACTGAACACCAGTGTGCGAACTCAAGTGATTCTTGCAGGCCACTAAAGGGTACAGTGCGAGAATGTTTGTAAACACAAAATTTTGAAAAAGGACAAAAAAAATTTGAGTGAACTTTCAAAACCAGAGAGTCTTATGGATCTCCCACAGACTCAGAGACCAAAAAACAAGCAATCAAAGCAAGGGAAAATAGACTAACTAGGAAACAATCCGTCCCAAGTGGAGTCGCCAATTTTGTTATTGGATAAATCCGTAAGTGCGGACACAAACCGATCTCCCTAGATCCACCTGGATCTAGAACAAAGCAAAACATAATAGGACGCTTTCCTTAAGTTTTAAATATTGAATTTACTAAGAGGCAAGAATCATGGACATACCTTATGATCGATTCCTATAGTCTTTGTTTCTCCCGCTTCGCTCTAGTTCTCTTGTGCAGTCGAGATAAAAACAACACAAATCAACCAAAGTGATAGCAATAGAATAAACTCAATATCAACCTATGTATGTGATCAAGAAATCATACAATAAAACACAACAAGCTTTATAGGAAAAAATCATATTACTGTATCATATTAAATGTGAAAGAGAGATTACAACCATTGCCTTGATGTCGTAAGGTCCCTTCCAACTGTCCTTCGTTCCCCACACACTTCTTTCTTCAAGGATTCTGAAACCATAGATCTGATAGCTACTCACAATCTATCTTGACAAAGCAAATCTCAAAGCCACTCCAACCAAGCCAAAGCTAACTAGCTCAAGAATCAACAAAGCTAACCCAAGCTCAAGCTAACTTTCTCCATGAGAACTTCTCTCCTTTTATAAGTTGAAGAAGATAAGGTGAGGAGGTTAGGATGATCCCACTAAATCATGAAAGCGAGTAAGATCCAAACCATTTGGATGCCACCTCACCATAGAAGATTCTCCTTCTAGAAGATTCGAGAAAATGCTCATTTTTCCCACGTGCTGGAATTCCCGCACCCTATCTATAGAGCAACCTGCGAACACCTCACACCTTAGCTATAGTGCAACCTGCGAGAATGGGTCATTCTCACACTCTGCGTATATAGCAACCTACGAACTTCCCTTTTTATAAGGTTTTTACATAAGAAAAAGCAATTTCTTTTCTCAGGAAAAGTTCTCCTCCTTTCTCTCTTTAGGAACTCAGGCCACTGTGACCCCTCTGAAGGCAACATATAGGTTTACATTATTAATGATCATAGGGATGACGAAAATAATGTGTAACACCTAGAGAAGTCTCTGCAGATGGATTAGAGCCACTAAGGAAAACAAAATTAGAACCTACCTCACCTCTCCGATATCCCATCACACCTACTTCACCCATGCCCACTCTTGATCCTAAAATTGATAAATTGACAACATCTCTCAAAGGACCTAAGCCTTCCTCAGAGATCACTGATTTTTCCCCAACCATAGAGGAGCTACAAAAGGAAAACCGTCAGCTTCTCCAACAATTGGAGGAGAGGAAGATAATAGATGCACACTCTCATCATGACAATGCAATCCTTCAGGAAAAAGTTAACTCCCTTCAGTGGTTGGTCAATGTGATGACTCAATATAACTGCAGCTTAAGAGCACAATTAAAGCAACATAAGAGGCAGAAGGCTAAGCCTACACAACAAGAAGGAGAGGCTTCTAAAGACGACCCTCCTCAACAAGCCTAGTTCCGAGGGATGGCTTCTTTTTGTTTGCAATGGGACCTGCAAAATCGTCGGTGTGGGGGTATGTTGGGCCCGAGATATAATCATCTTAATGACATTATTATACACTTTTTTCCATATGTACATATGCATTTTTTATCTTTCAAAGGAGATTTTTGAAGAATTTTATGGTAAAATGATATAATAGGCACAAGATACATATAATTCATGTTTTGTGATTCAATCAAGTTTAATTTATCATAGTTTATGTTTTCCAAGAGTTAATTCATGTTTTTTCTGCTGTTACAGGGAAAAATGCACCATGTTTCTTGGTCCGGCACTTGATCTAGCACATGTTTCGGTACTTGATCCGGCACTCATTCCAGCACCCAGTATTACACAAAAACTCAAGGCAAGTTGGCGGTTATGGTATTGGCGGCAAGTGGTGGACAATTCGAGCACATGGGTTTTGTTTGTCATCACCCCCTCCAACTACTAAGCTCAATACAACTCGATTTCATTTGTCCAAAGGGGGCAATCATTGGCTTCCTCCGTTTTGTTAGCTATGGATGCATTTAATGTAATTTGCTAACTTTAGAGGTGGTTTGACCCTCCTGTGGTCGGCCACCTAGGTTGTAATCTTATAAATACCAATAGGATTCTCATTATATTGTTAACCAAGTAGCATAAGCATTAGAATTTCCAGGAAAACGATTTTGCTTTGTTTCTAGTTTTACATTGCCCGAATAGTGCCAAAACTGCATTTTTGGATTTTTATGGTGAATTTGGCTGACTGAAGACGTGGTGTGCTTTTAGAGAGTGACCAAGAATTGTTGGGGGGGCCACCAACAGTCTGGTAACTCTCTTCATGCTGATTTATGCATTTCTTAATTTAATTGCTCTTTCTTTATTTGTTGTACATGCATATTTTTATTTAGTTAATTAATTTGCTATAGCTTAACTGATTTGGTTCTCTTTTACAGGCTAAAATGATGAGATGTATTAACATGCATTAATCTCATAGATTAGAAAAGGCTTGCAAGTCTCTCTCTAACTATACTAACCCTGCATGTAGTTATATGATAAATTGTTCTTTCTTTTATATTTTTACAGTCAAGCTTAGAACAGATTTTTAATTAGAACAGAGCATAGTTTTAATCTAAGTTTCTTCTGACAAAGATTGATGGATGGATATATTTGCTTCTAATTTTTGAATCATAGCTTGCTTACTTCAGTTTTATATATATTTCACTTTCTTAGTTATTGGTTAAATGTAATTGTCAATTCACTTTTTAATATCATGTTTTTAATTTCTCTTTTCAGTCATTTTCTTATCATAGCTTGAATGATTAAACTAGACATAGTATAGTTTCCTTTCACGCAATTTCCTTTCATAGATTAAGATGCAATTGAATTTCTTAATTAGATAATGATGATCTCATCATGATGTTGATGGTTTATACATGAATATGTAGGCTATTTAACATTACTCTTATCATGGCTAAGTTTTCATTGGACTGTTTACTTCACACCTTTCATTTTTCCATTGAAAGTAGTATTGAGCTTATACCATTAGAATTGTCCTTTGTTGTCAAGTGTCATTGATATATCATCCGTAACCACTAAAGGCATTCACACAACCACCAATATTACATTTGAGTGTTTCATAGATTAAAGATAGTTTCTTGCTTTCGTAGATTAGAAGATATAGTTTCTTGTTTTCATAAGTTTAGTTGATAGTCTTTCATGCATTGCATCGAGCATTTAAATTTCCTTTCACGCAAGAGAAATAATTTTTCATTAGGCATTTAGTTCACTTGCCTCTTAGGCTAGGTAGTTGTTCAATGAGAATTCGTTTCTTGTCTTTTGCTTTATGTTTTTGCTTGCTTGTCTATTTGCTTTAATAGGTTAGCTAGGTGCTTTTGCTTGCTTGTCTATTTTCTTTAATAGGTTAGTTAGGTGTTTTTGCTTGCTTGYCTATTTTCTTTAATAGGTTAGATAGGTTATTTTTCTTACTTTCTTATTTATTTTCTTTCATAGGGTAGTTGCTCATTGAATGTAGGTTGGCAAGTTAAAGGTAGTTTTCTTTCATCATTTTCTTAGTAGTTTACCTTTTCTTACTGTCATGAACTAGTTTKCTTTACATAGAGTTTTCATTCTCTTTCTTAGGAACTATCGATCAGCCCTTGGCCCAAAAGTACTTAGGTTACCTAGTTTCAATTTTCTTAGTAGGTTTTGTTCATTAGATAGGTTTGTTTGAGCATATTAGCCCTAGATGGTTGCTTTCCATAGTTATAGTATACTCCTACCAACCTTTTTACTTTTGGCATATATTTTTCTACAACTCTAAGTTTACTTACCTCAGGTTGACAATTTAATTGAGGGTAGTTTAGTGTCTTTTTTAGTACATATAAACACCTAACAATGCACATGCACAGAAGTTTCATTGTACTCTAGAAATAAGTATTCAGATAAACAAACAGAACACAATGAATTGGATAAGGGTGGCCACTAGGTTATAGATAGTTGTGAGAAGGTGATGCAGGATGAGCATTAACACTAACATTAAGGGTAAATATTGTAGATAATTGAGAATTAACAACAAACATGACCGAAAAGCATGGAGAAATATAATTATTGATTCAGGTAATAAAGGGAACATGTACCAACACAGATTTGACATGGAATGACACATGGGAATAGGAACTAATTGACTAGTGGCTAAATGGAAAAGTACCGGTGAACTTTCAAACATAAATGATTTTTGCTAACATGCACAATATGGCAACAAGAAAGTATGATCCGAATTTAGGAGTGGAACAAACTGATTAAAAAATTGAATACAATAAACATGGAGATATGAAGAACAACATAGATATCCAGTGAAAAATATCTTCTATTGAACAAATGAAATAGGTTGAAACTGTAAAAATGCAGAACTAAAACACTTTCTGGAATGGTGGTATCTATATTTGAGAAGATATGTGGCTTCTACGCACATCCTTCTAAGAATAATGATTACAATGAGGCTCCAGAGGCCTTTTCAATATTACTCATGAATGCCAAAACCCTAGACATCCAAAAACCTAACCCTAGGAGGTGAAACGCCAAAAGTCATGTTGGCCCCTATGGGTAAGTTGGTACCTCAACTTATCGAGGTCGTAACCTTTTCATACGACCTATGTTTTAGGAGCGTGATAGCCCAATGGAAAGGTCTTTTAGATAAATACACAATATTTCATCAAACTCTAACTTCGTCTACAATTTGGTTGTGGTGAGCCAAAAAAACACTGTTTAGGGATCCAAAACGGCCCAGGAAGTACAGAAGGATGTGTTGACATGAAAACATACAAAATAAGCTAGTTGGATTAGGTGATAGGCCACCCGTGTACACCTAGAAGATGTGTATGGATTCATACAACCCTATAAGTGTAGAGCCCACAATTAAAAATAAGTACAGAAGAACGTGTTGAAATAAAACTAACAAGAAGAGCCAGTTGGAATAGGTGGGAGACCACCAATATCCACTTGGATCAAATTACTAACTACATTTAATGAACAATATGAAAGAGACACAAAAATGACTAAAACACCATAAATTACTAAATTCATAAAATATTTGACATGAACTCCCCAACCATAATGATATGACATGAACTAGAAAAAATGACAATGACAACTAAACTCTAGGGGTGAGTGATTGTTGAACATGTCACTTCTTTATTGGAGAAAGGGGAAAACAACAAAACGTAACATAAACCTACCTACTTTATTCACTCCCTATAATAGGAGTGTGGAAACAATTTCTTCAATGAGGAAACATATAGGGATTTATGTGTAACACCATGTTTCCCCCAATTTGTAATTAATCATAAAATAGGAATTACCATGCTAAGGCATGAGGACAATGTAAATGTATTATTGACTGAGTTGCCAAATAAATGACTGTGGGGGTGAAGACTTGAAAGTAATTGCCATGATATCACTAGAGGAAGAATGTGAAAACCATACAAGAGGGTTCATATATCAAATAACCCCAAATCTTCATGATAAGGATGAGAAACCTCCTTCGAATCCAAAGGAAAGGAAAGCAGTCAATGAAGAAAGGATGGTGGCTGAATCACCAACCACCCCCATGAATGGAAACATTGGTTGTCAGCCCAAAGTACTGCAGGGACCTGTAGACCTGATTTTCCTTCTGACAGAAGGAACATGATAGGTTGGTAAAACCATCCAAGGTAAGAGGGAAATAGAGGAAAGGAGAATCACACACGAGATGAGAACGAGAGCTCGCAAGGGAGAGGCACGAAGCTCTCTAGTGGATCATGAACAGAAGGCCGTGAGCTTGATGCCGAAGAGAATCTAAGAAACCTCACCGAGGCCACAAATGAGTGAGAAAGCTCTGAGTTGCAGAAAACAGGACCCGAACAGAAACTGAAACAGAGAGAGAACCCTCGAGAAGAGTGAGAGTTCCCTGGTGATATCATGGCTTGGAACGAGGGTGTCCAGAGTGCTAATATTGAATTCCTATGAGCCTATGGTTGGGTGGAAGGATGAACACCCACAGTCAGTTGGTTGGCGACAACCTGTAATAGATAAGTGATTTCTTACTCTGTGTAATTTAGCTGTAACTGGGCATGAATTTGGTTATACGGTGTATGTTTCAAGAATTGTGCTTGATTTCTAAATGGATATATTGTGTCTCTTTCCTTACAGCTTGGTTGTATAATTAGGCCAATAAGAGATTATATGGATAGGACATGATTGTTACTCATAAATACTTGTGTCCTAAGGTGGCTTGAGTTAGAGCCATGAATTGTGAGTTTGTCGACCTTAGGCATAGTCTCATGTGCACATGCCAACCTTCCTAGTTGTCTAGAGTCCCTTGGAGGATGAATTTTGTTAAGCTCAGGAGAGGTAGTGTAGTTATGCACAGGCTTCCTTCAAGGCAAGTAGAGATCGAGACTCACTCAATTCCTAGACTTGATGAATGAGCGCAAGGGGTGCGCGAAAGACTCTTCTAAGAGTCAAGCCCAGGAGAAAGAGCCCAAAACTCTTAATTCCTTCATAGATGAGAAATATCAGGAGGAAGAGCAACAACATCCCTTAGATAAACTCTAGAGTGTCTATATGGACCATTGAAATTCTACGTCCAGACACACAGGATAGCACGCAAGAGGAGAGGATCTGAACGGACAGTATAAAACTGTCAGATCTGGAGTGGGGACCAATATTCATTAGATCTGGAGATAGGCGCACGAAAGAAGTCTCAAAATCACTTAAACCATTAGATCGTTGGAGAACAAGTGGTGAACATACAGAAGCCACCGAGGTTTTAGAACTTAGGCGTATAAGGGTGGTGAAGAACGAGGATTCACAATCACCGAAATCATGAGGGTTATTCTGAATTGTTGGATCCAAGGTGACACATGGTAGAGATCTAGCCAATCGGAGTTTTGGCATCCAGGATACCTAATGGAAAATCCCCAGTACACACCAGTCCCAAAATTCCGACTTGCTAAACCCCAAAATAGGATAGCGTGTCTAGAGTTTGGATGTTTCGGTGTTTCAGCACCCGAGAAACCCAAGGGTCAGTTCCCTTGTACTCATCAATCGTGAAGTCCTGACTTGCGAAACCCCAAAATGAGCTTAACGATGAATACATGCTTAGGAGTTTTGGCTCCTGAGAAACCTAAGTGCGAGACCTCTTATCTGCTCATATCGCAAAACCCCAACTTGCGAAACCCCAAAACAATAATAGCACAGATAAGTCTTGATGTCCTGGTATTTTGGCACCTAGGATATCTAGAGGCAAGTCCCTGGTACACAACAGTCTTGAATTCTCGACTTGTGAAATCCCAATATGGCTTAGCGCATTTATATTTGGTTTTCAATGTTTTGGCACTTGGAAAACTAAAGGGTATGAACCCCCCATCCTCTTCTACCGTGAAAACCCAGTACACAAGACTCTGAAAGGTGGAATGCCAGGTTTTAATCCGAGGCATTGTTAGATGTGACAAACTCTTGGTTCCTTTCGTATTTTGGCACTTCGAGAGACCAGAGAGCAGGGGAACACATGCATCATAATTTCCTGAATCGCAAAAGACAGAAGAACCTCTTCGGTAAGGTCAGTGGTCATAGCCAATGACCACATGGGTAAGGATAAGGGACGGTAGGGTCTGCATCAGGCCCCATAGGAACTCAGGGATTTTGTTCCTCGAGGGAAAGAAGGAAAAATCCGAAAAATATTAGTTCCCGTAGTGGGTGTGTGACAAATTGGTATCAGAGCATGGTTACAACACTTGGCCTGCTTGGGCTCATGTACGAGATACGTAAGGAGATGTTGTTATATGCATTTACTCCTTGAGGAGAAGGGTTGTAGATTGAACCTATGATTTTGGGATTTCTTGTTGAATTCTAGAAAAGGAATTATATGGTTCCTTTGTCAAAATGATAACTACTCTTATAGGAGTAGGAATGCACTGATCAGTATTACTGATAAGACTTGAGTGTGAATAATAGAGGTGGAATAAATTGTGCTATGAAGCTACACTAGCCAGAAAAGGGACATGAACTGAGTTGTTATGTTATAGTGTGACGATGGCTACCTACTAAAGTAGGTAGAGTCTCTTGAAATTGAGATGGATGGTTAGGTAAGAATTAAGATCCAAATGAAGAACTCCTTCATGATTTGGGAAATATGGTAAGGACTGGTAGGATCCTTAGGAAGTTATGATTACTACGTTATTAAAAGACTAAATTCTGATCCTATAATTCCTCACTATTGAGAGGACTGATGAAAATATGTAGGATCAGATTACCTGACCTATAATGGTTAGGATCAACAACAAGGATAATTTGTTTGAGCTAGATTAAGAGGAGTCCTTTGGGACTGTTGCTAATTCCCAAGAGTGACCCTTGTTGGTTGTTCCCAGAAAGAGAGGGTAACATCTGTATGAGTTATGACTATGAGATTAGTCCTATAAGTAATTTAAAATCTTAGAAGAGATAGCGGGAGAAATCCTTCAGAAAAGAGTTTTGAAGATTGGATAGGATCGAGAGTCAAGATCCATTCAGAAAGAAAAAAAATGTTTCAAGTTGTTCGATCTCAGAGAAGTAGCACACTAGTTAGTTGCAAGGAGATACCATAATTTCACAAAACCAAAGGACTTGGGACAAGCAATGAGAAATTCACAAAAATTTCATAGCCCTTGATCAAGGAGCGATCTGGACCACTGATTGGCCAGAGAGAATTTCACAATTTCAGATATCGAGATTTCGAGAGGTAAGAGTTCGAGAGACTAGAGCTCCCAGGCCATGAAGTCTCAAAAGTGTTGCGACCATTCATCGCTAGAGGACAAGTGGTGGAGGATTGAGGTTTCAGGAAAATCCCCGAAGGGAGCCATTTTGGCACTCCTGGTACCAGGGATGCAAAGGGCAAGAGTTTGGAACTCTTGACCTCCCCCTAAAAAAAAATGCCAAAAAAGGATCAGGGTTGTAGGATGCGGATTGGATCGTGGCCGTTGATCTCTCAATAGTGGCATGCCGGTATTTCGGGTACCAGGAAGTCAAAGGAGCAAGGAATGGGCAACCCTTGCATCATGGGATCGTGAAACATGAAATCCCGAAGGCACTGAAGGGACGCGATAAGAAGCCAACATTTCGGAAGTCTTGGAGAGAGGAATCTAGACTCTCGAGGATGAAAACCCGGAAGTCGAAACAACGTGACATAAAGAGGAGTGGGGCTGCGGTCATATCGGGATATTGGGAATTGGTATTTCGGGAATCCCGCAGATGAAAAGTCAGAATGATTAACATCAGGATTTCCAAAGTCGCGAAATGCGACGAGCCGGGGAGACACCTCCTTGGAGGAGAAAGTCGAGGATCGACATTTTAACATTTTGGAGGATGACATTTTGGCCTATCGGGTTTCGGGGAATCGAGGAGCCAGAGTTCCTTGCAATAGAAATGCTGAAATCATGAAATGCAAAGAGCCTTTTAGTTCAGATCGTGGTCACCACCAGTGGTCACATGAGAAGAAGGCGTGAACCAGTATGATGAATACTTAGCTGTGTTCAATTGTACTTGAGTGCATGAGTTTAATGCATTGTGAAGCTTCATAATAGGAAGCCTGATATTAATACCGGTAAGGTATGAATGATATTAAATGTGCAAGTAATGCACATGTATGATGTAAGAGTATAAGTATACTAGAGGTCCAATATGATTTCCCTGATGACTGAAATGTGAGGCAAGAATTACACTTGTCAAAATTGAATGAATACCATGGATACATGGTTGACTCTATTCTAAAGAGTCACAAAGGTTCTGTCTTGAATGATAGCTTAAGGGGAATGTACTCCATTCCCCCAGGAAAAGCCAGTGCAATTAAATGAAAGAGTAAACGAGTGAGGATGCTCTGATGTCATGCTAAGAGGCAAATGTTTATGCCTTTGAAGATCACATGAGAAGGACTGTGAACAATCCTGAGATGACTAATTTTAAAAATGGAAATGTATGTAGGCTATGAAATATACCTATGATAGCTACATGGAGGCTTAGGATTATGAAAGTGGTTAAGTACATCATAGATGTAAGTCAACAAAGATGCATGTTTATATTCCTTAAGGGAAATATTTGGTAGACCACTAAAAGGCTGACTCAAGGTTAAGGCCATCACAAGTGGTGATGGATCTACAACAAGGAAGTTGCATGCTGAAGGAGTTCTCGGTGGAGGAACTATATAAGGTCTTTGTCAGAAGAACAGAGTCACAACCCTGATAATTGTTGAAGGTTGGACAATGGGATACAAGGCCTGTCTATGTATAAGAATCCTGGATTACATTTTGAAAGAATTGTGTAAGTAATAGAAGACTAATAACCGAATATTGACCATTCTGATAACAGAATGGAAGAGTGTAGGATGAAAATGTTCATGATTCATTATGAGCAAATATTTTCTACTAAAGCATGTTGAATCATCCTAAGAGTTAGGATGAGCCTAACCCAGAGCTGCTCAGAAAAAGAGCAGTTGTGGAAACCAGAATGGTTGGTAAGAGGCCAGTAAACCCCTGAGTATGATTGAATGAATAAATGGGTATGTTTAATTGATACGGATTGGTTGAAGCTGTGATTAAGGAAAGGCAGAGAGACCTTAGAGATAACTTGACTGGGCTGAAAATCCCCAGGTGATGTAGAAAGAATTGGAAGAAGGGGAGAGCCCTCAATTCTTTCCTTACTGTGCATTACATTCTATGGGATGAGAAAGCTAGTACATTGATGAATGAAAATGATTTGACACCATAATAATGATGGTTGTAATGCTTTAAAAACAATTGAGAAATATTGTGTTACACTCATGAAAAACATTAAGGATAATGTGATGAAGTGCATACAGATATGCTAGATATGCCTAAAAATGTTTTTATTAATTAAACGCTATGATATTTGCATTTTAATTTACATGATTATTAATGTGTCTATGGTGTATGTCATGTGTAGAAAGGAATAATATTGGAATTGTTGAGGAAGACTGTTGCCAATAATGAAAAACCTCAAGCAGAGGGTGACCATGGAAAGGATGTGGTCGAAAGGTTGTTGACGGGACTATGAAAATCCCGCTAAAGCACTACTGATAAGGTAGAGAATAGAGAAAGGGTGCTAGCAACAAATAACTAGTATAAAGATATTCATGCTTATGTGGCACAGGGTATGAAGGGATTTGGTAAGAACCCCTTCCRAAATATTTTATTATCGCATGTTATACCTGAAAATTGAAAGGGCAGTTGTATGCCTTGGATACCTAACTAAGGTATGACTTAGGAAGGAGAACCTGAATGATGGAGGTATGAACCTCTGGTAGTAAAAATATTTTGTAACCCTTGGAATAATTCATGAATTGATATTTCATGAATGTATGGACAATCAAGGAATGCGTAAAGGCATTCATGTGAAACTTTTGAGTTCGTGTGTACTGATTTGGGATCATGATCAACCTATAGCAGGTAGTATGGTCCTGCTGTAAGAATGAAAGAAGAATGAGTAAACCATATGAGGAAGAGGTTGGTTAAATTCCAACACCCCATGGCCAAGAACCAGTCATAAAGTGTGGCGAACTTGAATAACAATGCAAGAGTGCAATGGGTATGAATGTGGCTAGGGATAGTGGCACATTTGTTAAAACCCTTTGAAATGTTGAATTACGTTTTGAATATATATATATATATACATACATGTAAAATCTAACAATTTGTTTGATTGATTGAAGAATGAATTGCAGGAAGCAGAGGGTCATGGATATGGCAGTAAAGTAAGCCCATAGGAAATACCAATTGCCTGCTGAGCCAAACTACAAGGAATGGTATTTCCTTTTGAGAAAGTGAATTTGATTGTTAGTATGTACCATTTTGAAATTGTTGTGACAATGTTGTAAAGGTGCAATAAAATGTATGTGCATGAGAACCAATAATTTGATTAGCTGAGGAATGATTGTAGGAAGATGGAGTCTTGGATATGGCAATGTTGTAAGCCCATAAGGAAGACTGATTTCTTGCTGAGCTAAAATGTTATGGGAAGGAAAGTCCCATAATTATGAATCTGGTTCCTGTGCGGAACAAATATGAAAACAAATTGTGGAATAGGAAATCTGTAGGTGATAGATTTACAATAGAATTTTGAAAGTTAGAATTTATAATGATGTCTCATGAACCTTGTGTACCTGTGATATAGGTGAGAAGAAAAGATTTGTCCTCAAAGGACAAATGAAGGATGTCATAGCTGAAAATGATGAACATGGCTACTGCTAAGCCCTGAAAACCCCATGATAAGCCATGATCGCCTGAAAATTATTGTGTTGAGGTAACACAATTCGGAGGTATGCCTCAACAGAGCAAGTCTGAGGGACACCTCGACTGTAAGACTCGATAGAGTCTCTAAAATTTTCCCGTGTGAGAAAACCTTGGCAGGGCAAGATGGATTGCTGGAGGGACTATATAACAGTGAAGGGGATGCCTGAGCTTGGGCCTGGAGGGTGACTGACCACAGGGAAGAGGATACCTTAATAATTCTTGTAAACTATTGGGATCATGCACACAGTGGGTAGTTTCCCATGTGAAAAAAAATAAAAAATAAAAAATAAATAAAAATAAAAAAACCTAAGAAAGGAAGATGAAATCATGATAGCTCTTGCGAAATATTGAATTGGGAATCATGCACCCAATGGGTACGTCAAGAAAAGCGATGAGCATGGATAAGAAAACTACCATGTGGATACAGATCCACAAACTGCACAGATAAGTATTGTGCTAAGATTATGAAATTTTCCTTTTGAATTTTGAACAACGGTAAGATGTTTTCGCACAAAATTGTGATTAATGTGCTTGTGGTCCAAGAATTATTGAAGGTAGGTGATGAAGACTAAGATCCTGAAAAAGGACCTAGCCGAGGATGAAGGTCAAGACTTCTGAAGTGGTTGAATGAGAAAGGCATGACAGGTGTTTTTGAGAAAGAACATTGAGGACGGTGTTCCTTTAAGGGGGAGGGAATTGTAACACCCTGTTTCCCCCAATTTGTAATTAATCATAAAATAGGAATTACCATGCTAAGGCATGAGGACAATGTAAATGTACTATTGACTGAGTTTCCAAATAACTGACTGTGGGGGTAAATCGTTGAAAGTACTGGCCACGATATCACTAGAGGAAGAATGTGAAAACCATACAAGAGGGTTCATATATCAAATAACCCCAAATATTCATGATAACGATGACAAACCTCATTTGAATCCCAAGGAAAGGAAAGAAGTCGATGACTAAAAGATGGTGGTTGAATCACCAACCACCCCCATGAATGGAAACATGGGTTGTCAGCTTGAAGTATTGCAGGGACCTGCAGACCTGAGTTTTCTTCTGACAGAAGGAACATGATAGGTCAGCGAAACCATCCAAGGTAAGAGGGACACAGAGGAAAGGAGAACGACACACAAGATGAGAATGGGAGCTCATAAGGGAGAGGTGTGAATATCTCTAGCAGATCATGAATAGAAGGCCATGAGATTGATGCTGAAGAGAATCTAAGAAACCTCACCGAGCCCACAAACGAGTGAGAAAGCTCCGAGTTGCAGAAAACAGGACCCGAACAAAAACTGAAACAGAGAGAGAACCCTCGAGAAGAGTGAGAGATCCTTGGTGATATCATGGCTTGGCACGGGGGTGGCTAGAGTGCTAATATTGAATTCCTCTAAGCCTATGGTTGGGTGGAAGGATGAACACCCATAGTCAGTTGGTTGGCGGAAACCTGTAATAGATAAGTAATTTCTTACTCTGTGTAATTCAGCTGTAACTAGGCATGAATTTGGTTATATGGTGTATGTTTCAGAAATTGCGCTTGATTTCTGAATGGATATACTATGTCTCTTTCCTTAGTTCTTGGCTATATAATTAGGCCAGTAAGAGATTATATGATGCAGGAGCATCACCAACATCAAGCGAGCCAGTGCGGAAGCAAGAGACAGCTGGACAAGCGCCAACGCAAATTTTGAAATTTCTTTGAAGTTGATGCGCAATCTTAAATAAAGACATTAAGAAGAGGCGCACTTGTAAAATGTAAATGGACCTTGATCCTTTAGCTCTCTTCCTTAGTAGGTAGAAAGCATTTATAGAAGTTAATGCAGGTAGATAGAATTTAATTCTAGATTAGAAAGTTTTAGAGTGCAAGAGGGAAACAGGATATAGACACCCTCACTGTGTATTGTAACATTATTATGAGCATTGTTGGGAAGAGCAGGAGCATGCAGAGTGCTGTGTAAGAACACCCATGTACAGATATTTGGATTAATAGAAAGAGTAGATTCAAATTCATGGTTTTGTTTTTTTTCTCTGTGTATTGATGTTGAATTATATGCTCATGAATGTTTGCTTAATGTTATACATTTGCTTTATGAGCTGTGTATATGATTTCATGTTTGAGTTTGAAGTCTGAAAGGAAGAAGGAATGAGTTTCAATTGTTTCTCTATCTGAACAAGGATTCCTGCAAGGAGTGTAGTTGAAGTGTCCGCAAGGAGTGCATTGACAAAAGGTTCAGATAGAGTAGCTTTTGTTCTCATTTCCGCAGAAGTGCAGTTGGGCACATGAGCCGTGCAAGAAGTGCGCAGGCCAAGTGAAGTCTCAGGGTTGCAAACCTGAGTGAAGCATTGAAGGACTGTTGTTGCAGGTGTGCGCAAGGTCGAAGGAAATTCAACACTTGGAAGTGTTTAGAGGTTGCCGCAAGGAGTGCACGCAAGAGTCTTTTCGAAGAATCAAAGTTATAAGAAAGCTCAGGAAGGATAAGGCCTTTGAAATTGTTGAAGAACAATGCAAGAGAAGTTGTACCTGGAGGAATTGAGAAGGCATCATAATTTTGCACCATAGGTGGATGAGTTCTGCGGAGGAACACTTGGTCATTCGCAAAAATCGCCAAGCAAGGACGGATGGTCGGTATTTTCCGAGGAGGATTCGTGAATTTCCGTGAGCCATTAGATCTCACAGAGGAGCAAGGGAGATACAACGAAGTATTCCCGAGGAGTTCAAAGCTCAGAAGGGACTGGACCGTTGATCTGAGTCACAAGGACCATT
>JASDQU010243681.1:93589-109809 GCA_032191745.1 Picea mariana | reverse complement strand
ACCCGCGAAGTTTGAAGGGCTCGAAGGGTTAACACCCGTGTTCCTTCTCCAGATCCGACGATCGTGAAGAACTTTGGCTCCTCCTGAAGTAATCTCATCCATTCGTCTTTCAACAAAAGGATCTTTCCTTTAGGGGCTTGAAACTCGTTATTCTACCCAAGTTCTATTAGCTCCTTAAATACTTAGGTATTTTGCGTTAATTCTCCTGAACTTAACGCTTAGAGAAATCCTTTGCACACCTATTGCGCTCATTTATCAACTCTAGATCTTAAGGGGGGTTCTCGATCTCTGCCCGCCTCATAGAGGCTCTGTGCACACATGCACTATCTCTCCTGAGCTTAACCGACCCCTTCCTTCAGAACGACTGGGAGTGTCGGCATACACACGTGAGGCTATGCCCAAGGTCAACAAATTCACAGTTCATTTATTTTAACTTGAGCCACCACAAGGCTCGGGCATTTACGTGTACAGGCCGGAGAATTTCTTATTTTCTCAAATACACAGTTAGGTAGAATTGAAGGGATATAGTATAACTATTAAGCAAACATGTCCATCCCTGCAACATTCATAGGATATCCAACGTTAATTCACAGTTACCACTTAAATACACAAGATATAAGATTACTTATCTATTACAGGTGGTAGCCAACTAACTGACTGAGGGTGCTTGTCCTTCCACCAACCATAGGCTCAGAGGCATTCATTCTTAACACTTTGGCCACCCCCGTGCCAAGCCATGATATCACTAGAGAATCTATGCCAATTCTCATCGATCCGTTCTCTTTCGCATCTTCTGTGAGGTTTATCAGATGCTTCCTCAACATCAAGCTCGCGGCCTTCTACTCAGGTCTCGTTCTCTGCATACTCTCAGAGATCTCTCTCTCTGTCACGGCCTTGACGAGGCTTATCAGATGCTTTCTCTGCATCAAGCTCGTGGCCTTCAACTCGTTCTATGCTTGAATCCTCCTCGCATTCTCCACTCTCCTCTTTACCTTGCATGCACAACCCTCCTATCTTGTTCCTTCTGTCAGAAGGAAACCCGGGTCTGTTCTGGGTCTGTAGGACCCTGTGATACTTCGGGCTGACCTTCTGCAGCTAAACCATGCTTCCATTCATGGGGGTGGCTGAGGGTTCAACCACTGGTCCTTTTCTTATTAACTGTTCTTTTATCGTGTTCACATTCTTTCCTCTAGTGATATCATGGCTAGTACTTTCAAGGCTTCACCCCCATAGTCAGTTATTTGGAAATTAATCAATAATACATTTACATTGTTCCCATGCCACATCATGGTAATCATAATTAATGATTAATTACAAGTTGGGGGAAACATGGGTGTTACAATTCCCTCCCCCTTAAAAGGAACAATGTCCCCAGTGTTCTTTCTCAGTAACACTTGTCATGCCTTTCTCATTTAGCCACTTCAGAAGTCTTGACCTTCTTTCTCGGTTAGGTCTTTTTTCCAACTCTTAATCTTCGTCACCTGCCTTCAATATTTCTTGGACAACAAGCACATTAATCATAGTCTCATGCAAAAACATTTTATTGTTGCATAAAATTTCTAGGAAAATTTTCATAATCTAGCACAATACTTATCTGCACAGTTTATGAATTTGTATCCACAGGGTTGTCTTGTTATCGAGGCTCACTGTTTTTTTTTCCTTGACATACCCATTGTGTGCACGATCCCAATCAATAGTTTACAAGAACTATCAGAGTCTCCTCTTCCTTGCGGTCACTCACCCTCCAGGCCCAGGCTCAGGTAACCCCTTTTCTGTTATACAATTCTTCGGGTGATCTATCTTGCCTTGCCAAGGTTTTCTCGCACAAGAAGAATCCTAGAGACTTTATCAAGCCTTATAGTCGAGGCGTCCCTCTGGCTTGTGTTACCTCCATGCAACATATTCCAGGCGATCATGGCTTACCACGAGGTTCTCATGGCTCAATAATAGCCATTTTTCATGCTTTTTAGCTTGACAGCCTTCATCTGTCCTTTTTGGACAGATCTTTTCTTCTCACCTGTATCATATGTATACAAAAATTCATGAGACATCATCATAAATTCTAAATTTTAGAATTTTATTGCAAATCTGTCACCCACGGGTTTTCCAATTTCTTCATTTATTTTCATATTTGTTCCGCACGGAACCAGACTCACAAGCATGGAACTTTCCTCCCCATAACAGTTTAGCTCAGCACGCAATCGGTCTTCCTTATGGTCTTACACCATTGTCATATCCAAGACTCTTTCTTCCTGCAAGTCAACTTTCCCCAGCCAAACAAATTGTTAATTTTCATACACACTATATTTTCATACGATGCATACTAATAGTCCAACTCATTTTCATCTATTCAGGGTATATCAAGCAAAAAAGAAATATTATTATTATGTAAGCATCCTGTCAGTCATACTAAGTTTTCCAAGTGAAATTCAATATTAATTGACTTTAATCAATGTGTCGATGTTCATGGCCACATTCATACCCAGTGCACCCTCGCATTGATATTCAAGCTGCCTTGGTGACAAGCACCCTGCTATGGTGTGTTGGAGTTTAACCAACTTCTTCACCATACGGTTTATTCCTCCTCGTTCACTCTTACAATAGGACTATGCTTCCGACTATAGGCAATTCACGTTTCCAAATCAGCGCACATGAAACTAATTGTTTCTCTTGAATGCGCCCAGACATTCTTCCTTCATTAGTAACCAGGGTGCCAACACTCATGGCCACCCACTTTTGATTTTCTCTAACACCTATACAATGTAAGTAGAAATATTGGAAGGTACTCCTTCCTCAATGGAAAATCCATTGTCTGTCCTTTTATGCAAACATGCATTTCCTCGAAGCAATTCCATGTAATGTGCTAACTATGAGCACCTTTATTCCCATAGAACTAGTCCCCGCGACCACAGTCTAACACAGAGTGCTAAACTCTATCTTCCTTCACTGGCCTGGAGGAACTTCATCTTCTCTCTATGCGACCGAGAGCCGTGACCTCAACTCTAATCTTTTCGACGTTATCCTTTCAGCTCCTGTGTCCCGGCGCTATGATCATGGCTAAACCCCCTGCCTGCAATTCAATGGTGTAGATCCTTCTTCCCTCGAATCTAACAACTTCAAGGGATTGTAGAACCTCAACTAGCTCATGGTTTAATTCTCCTTCCGTTCTCCGCAATGATTACGGACTGTTCGATCTACGATCGGATCTGAAACTCAAAATAAAGCTATATTGAATTTAAATTATGGCTACAGGTCTCGATGTTAACTCGTGTACATATGCAATCTCTGCAATGATCGCGAGTCATCCATCTTAGCCCTCGATCGATTTTAACCACACAATTTCCAGATAATAAAAATGCCAACACAGAAGTGTTTGACCGAGAATTTAGGTTGATACAGAGCTTCGATGTGCTAAATTCAACCACAGAACCCAATCACAGTACGATTTTTACGCAACATTAACGCATGGGTTCCTTGCAGGTTCACCCACCAATCATTCACAGATCGACGGTTCACATCGATTGTGGATTCCCAACATGCTCACTCTTTATCAGAGAGTTCAATCTCTGCAATCTGAAAAGTGCTTGCCCGACTCTTTTAATCGTGGTCATTGATTCTCCGCCTCGACGAGATCAACGATGTTGGTTGATTACGAGCTGTGAACTAGCACGTCTATAAACTTCGCCTTCGCGCTCCACAATGATTCCCAACCATCGATCTATGTTCACAAATCGATGGTTCATAGTGATTGTGGGGCCCAATCTGGAAAGTGTTCGCCCGACTTTGTCTAATCGTGGTCATTGATCTTCCACCCTGACGAGATCAACGACGTTGGTTGATTGTAGGCCGTGAACTAGCACGTTCGTTAATTTTACCTTCGCGGTCCGCAATGATCCCCGACCATCGATCCAATCAACTATTGGTGTTTGATCTGTTAACTCCAGTGGATAGTGAAGTCGATTTGATGACTAAGATCAGTCTTCCCTCCAATGAGCAACTCACATTCATCTCCTTTGTCACATTCTTGAGTATCCTGATTCGATCAGGATTTTCTTCCTGAATCATACTCTACTTGGGTATCCAAGGCATACAACTGCCTTTTCTTAACATGGCTTCAACCAAGCCTATTCAATCAACCATACTCATTTATCTATTCATTACATGATGCTTTCAAAATGTAATCCGGGATTCTTATATATATATATATATATATATATATATAAGCTGGTAGCTCACTGCTTAGTTTCTTAGCAATTATTAAGGTTGTGACTCTGACCTCCTGACAGAGTTTTCACACAATTCTTCCACAGAGAACTCCCTCATCTTGCAACTTCTTTATTGCACGTCCATCACTATCTTTGATGGCCTCAACCTTGAGTTAGCTTTAGTTGTTTACCAAATATTCCATAAGGAATATAAACATGCATATTTGTCATGCACCCAAATTATGTATCCATACATATTCTGGTTTTGTTAACTTACATCCATGATGTACTTAACCATATAAATAATCAAAAGTCTGTGTGTAGTTTCCATGGTATATTTCATAGCCTACATACATCTCTATTCTAAAATTAGTCAACTCATGAATGTTCAATCTCATCCTTATGTGATCCTCAAGGCATAATCATTTGCCTCTTGTCCTGACACAGACCATCCTTGCTCATTCACTCTTGTATTTATTTATACTCGTCTTTCCCGGGGGAATGGAGGGCATTCCCCTTTAAGCTATTGATGAAAACAAAACTTTCATGACTCTTTAAAGAATGGAGTCAACCATGCGTCTATGGTATTCACTTAATCTTGGCAAGTGCAATTCTTGCCTCACATAACACTCATCAAGGCAGCCATATTGTGCCTTTAGTATACATGTATCCTTACATCATACATGTGCATCACTTTCATATTTAATATCATTCATACCTAACTGTTATTACTATCAGGCTTCATATCAAGAAGCTTCACAATACATTAAATACATGTACTCAAGCATAAACACCCACAAACCTAACCAAACATTCATCATGCAAGCTCATTGTTTGCACCCTTTCCATGTCATCCATGCACATGGGCATCTCAGACTTCTAGATCCTCCTCCAAGGATATTGCTGCCATCCTTTTGACAAGCCTCATAGGGATACTCAACACTGAGTTTCCCTCTCAGTTGAGAGCTTGCAGTCATTCACACGACATCCACATGGAAGTTGAATCAAACATAGTCATAACTAGGTTCCCTTTTTATATGATAACAACTAGCAAGAAAACACTCTTGCTTCAACCTCCCCGGAACATTACCCAACTTATAAATACAATCTGGTGAATTATAACCATGCCCAAGGTAACAGAATCAACCAATTTAGCTTCCAACTATATCTACATGGCTACCATCCACCACTGGATGTCAATATGACCCATTGGCTTCTAGAAGTGCCCCAACACTTCCTTTACCACATTCAGGATCAACATTTAGTCAACCATTGTATCTTAAATTTTAACAATTTAATGTCTAATACCATTTGGATTATTCCCTTTAGAGCCAAAATGCAATCTCGAATTATATTATTTTACTAAGTATCCTGGTTCAGAATTCTAGAGTATCTTTAGGTCAAGATCGGTCTTGACCAATAAACCTAGAATTCTTCCTTGTGTTCAGCAACAGTCAGGGATGGAAGCCACTCTCCTCCTCCCGCAAGAACTATGGCAGATTAGCTTCCTATCCAGGGGCAAGGGAGGCTGTTGTGATTTCTCACTCAATCATTTTATCCTTCTACAACTCTGTTTATCAACTTGATTAGAAGAACCATGTCCAAAAATTCTTGTATCCAGAAACAAAATTTGTTTCTCAATTCACTTTGGAAACTCGAGAGTTGTGCATGCTCTCCCTTTTCAGAAAATGGTCATCAAACTCATTCCTTTGATCATGAGGGGTTATACACCTATACTAGGTTTAACCCTTCATTAAAGCAGTAGTTATTACTGCTATGGATCCTTTCCATCCATTCACATCCAAGTCTTGCTATTAGTGTCCATCAGCATAATCCCACTCCTGTAGGATCGACTATCATTTCTCAAAGAAATGTTAGGCTTCCTCTGTCACAGACTTAGCATGATTCAATCTCGTTGTTTAAAGTCCCAACTATATTTTAAATTTGCATCCTTCCACTCAAATAAATTATGCAGATGATTTATGTTTGGCAGTAATATTCTCCACATGCTCATCTTAGCCTTGGTAACCGAATCTTATGACTGTACAACAACCCGTACAATTACACAGTGAAGTCAACTTCTTTATTGGGGCACATTTGTTGCATACAGTGCCAATTTCCAAAACATCTATCAACAGTAAAGGATCTCATTCCTCTCTTCAGTAAAGGTTTTCTACGCCTCTTAGGAATGCAGTAAGATAGTGTGTTGCCCCTTAAAGTCCTCCAGAAATATTTTCATACGACTTGTGCATGAGCCCAAGCAAGCCAAGTGTTGTTGTTGTGCTCTGATACCAATTTGTAACATGCTCATAGTGGGGGCATCAAAATTTCGCCCTTCTTAGGAGAATCAAAACCCCCGTTCGGGGTTTCTATCCCATTATGCTCTTCCAAAGCTTTCTAGCCATGGTCTCCATGCTCTGAACTGAGCTCAGAGATGAGAGGTAGCCTCTCCAAGTTCTTCGGGTTCTTCCATCCATCTATACTCTCATATGACCGTGGGATATGACTAAACTCCAAGACAACAACCGCGCAAATCCTCTGAAGTGGCAAATTTATGAAGTCCACAATCTGATGCCACATGTCCTCGGAGATTTTGATGGTCCTAATTGACTTCGAGACTTCGATGTTCAGGAGTTTCGAATGTTCCAAAGGCTTTTCTCCCTGAAGTACTTTGTACTCGAATTTCCAGATAAGGTGCCACTCATCTGTCTAACTCAACGGCGCGGGTCCACTTCGAGACTTCGACGTTCGAGGATCTCAGACGCTCGCACCACCTTTTCTCCCGGAGTTAAGGATCGTGCACCATGCATCCTTCTCATTCGACGGTGGGGATCCACTTCGAGACTTTGGCATTCGGGGATCCCGGACGCTTGCACCACCTTTTCTCCTGGAGTGTTTTCTTCCGGAGTTAAGGATCGTGTGCCACGCATCCTTCTTATTCAACGGTGGGGATCCACTTCGGGAGACCCTCTACTCCACATTGCTTTCTCCCCACTTTTGAAGTACGCAATATGTTGATGCACGTCTCCCGTAGATCGACGACTATAAATTTCTTCGGCTCTTTGGGCTTCGGGGGTTTCAACCTCTCCCCACTCGCTTTCTCCCGAAATAATTTCATTCGAAGTCGACGATCTATCAACACGTGTCTCCCATAGATCGATGACTGCAAATCACTTCAGTTATTCGGACTTCGGGAGGTTCAAACTCTCCATACTTGTTTTCTCCCGTAGTGATTTCATCTGAATTCGACGATCTGTCGACGCGTGTCTCCCACAGATCAACGGTTGCAAATCACTTCGGCTCTTCGGGCTTCGAGAGGTTCAACCTCTCCACACTCGTTTTCTCCTAGAGTGATTTCATCTGAAGTCGATGGATTTTTGCCACATATCCTCTCCCTCATATCGATGGTACAAACAGACTCTGTCGCTCCGCGAATTTCCAAAGAAACTCATGGCTAACTGCCTCTTAATACTCCAATGTGTGCCACTTCGAGCGGGACACCTGGCAATGTCATCACTCGACACATGGGACCCCACATGAACTCAACGTAATACACAAATCCCCTCGATCAAACAATCATGAGGGATCCCGAAGGATCCTTAGATCCATGGTCCACATTAACTCCGAGACTTCGGGACTTTGTGTGTTTTGGTGTTACCAAACCTCTGTCCTCCCAAATTGGTCAACGTCGAGCTGACTATATCATAGATCCAATGGTTAGGATAGTTCTCAGGCATCCTCAGATCTACGTCCTAGATTAACTTTGGGACTTCGAGGGATTCACCTCCTGTGCAACGAATATGCTCAATTCATCAGAGCCGCGAAGTTCGAAGGGCTCGAAGGGTTAACACTCGTGTTCCTTCTCCAGATCCGACGATCGTGAAGAACTGCGGCTCCTCTCGAACTAATCTCATCCATTCATCTTTCAATGAAAGGATCTTTCCTTTAGGGGCTTGAAACTCTCTATTATACATGAGTTATGTCAGGTCCTTAAATACTTAGGTATTTTGCACTAATTCTCCTAAACTTAATGCTTAGAGAAATCCTTCGCGCACCTATTGCGCTCATTTATCAATTCTAGAACTTAAGGGGGGTTCTTGATCTTTGCCCGCCTCGCAGAGGCTCTGTGCACACATGCACTACCTCTCCTAAGCTTAACCGACCCCTTCCTTTAGAACGACTGGGAGTGTCGGCATATACACGTGAGGCTATGTCCAAGGTCAACAAATGCAAAGGTAGGGCCTCAAGACACCCTCATAAGCTTTGATGTAGTCTCCCTTTTCACTAAAATCCCCTTAGATGAAGCTATCCAAATTGTCAAAGAAGTCACCGATCCATAAACAACTAAACTAGCCGAGGTCTGCTTACGCTCCACTTTCTTCAGTTACCAAGGAGAGTTCTATGAACAAACCAGCGGCATAGCAATGGGCTCCCCACTGTCCCCCATTGTTGCCAACCTGTTCATGGAGAATTTTGAAAAGAAAGCCCTGGACTCCTTTCCCCTAAAACCCTCGAGGTGGAAAAGATATGTTGATGATACAAATGTTCTCTGGCCCCATAGAAAAGTTGAATTACATAAATTCTTTCTACACCTAAACAACATATTTGAAGATATAAAATTCACCATGGAACTCGAAGAGAATGATAGCATTCCCTTCCTATACATTCTTATCAAAAGGAAAAGTAATGGTGATCTTGGACATGCGGTGTATAGAAAGAAGACCCACACTGAGAACTATCTCCACGCCAATTCCCATCACCACCCCAACCAGAAACTAGGTGTCTTAAAAACTTTATCCACTAGAGCCATAAGAATCTCTGATGAAACACACCTAGATAAGGAAACAGATCACCTTACCAAGACTTTTAAGAACATAGGGTATAAACAAAAAGACATTAAGAACACAATAAATAAAGCCCTAGAAATAACCCGCAATAATCCCAATGCCCCTAAAGACCAAAACCCGAATAGAAGTGCCTACCTTCCGTACATCCAAGGAGTGACCGATAGAATTGCAAGAGTACTCAGTAAAAAAGAGATTAAAACCTCCTTCAAACCCCTTGAAACCATCAAACAGAGTATGAGATCCGTCAAAGACAAACTTAACCCTCACAATGGCAAAGGAATCTACAAAATAGAGTGCTCATGCGGTAAATGCTACATTGGTGAAACCGGTCGCTCCTTCTAAGTTAGGATAAAAGAACATGGAGCTGACATCAAGAACGAACGCATCCGCACCTCTACCCTAGCTGAACACTCCATTAAAACAAGACACCATGTTCGCCTAGAAGACACCAAAATCCTCGCCAAAGAGAATCACCTCTTCAAACGTCATATTAGAGAAGCCATTGAAATCCGTAAACATCCTAGTAACCTTAACAGAGATAGTGGGTTAGAACTGAGTGAAAACTGGCTCCCCCTGATCCACAAAAAACAACAATAATCTTTGGTAATTTTCTTATCTTATTATAAATTAAATTATTCTTAAGAAAACCCCTCCCAATTAATTCTAAGACAACCTAATAACCTCTTAAAAAACCTAAGAACATAATTGATTAATATAAATTAACCCTGAAGTAATAAACACTTAGAATATAGATTAACAAGAAAATAAAAAACTCTATTATCTTATAAATTACCTAATACCTATAACATAACCCTAGAACCTATTATTCTAAATGAAGACATTAATACACAACATTAAATCAATAATATCCCATTATTTACCTTATAACCCAAAACAAACACACTTAGAAACCCTAATTTTAAACTCATAAACAAACATTTAATTCTTCTTTTTAATTATTTAGTTTATACCTTAACCTCAGATTATAATAACCTAACCCTAAAATAAAATTTAAGAATCCACTTTTTACCTATTAACTAAACCCTAGAACATTAAATAATGATAAAATAAAAAACCCTAAATTAATAATAAACTATTATAACCTTTAATAAACAAAAATTTAATAAACCCTAGAAATATCTTAGAAAATAATTAAATTTATTAAATAATTCTACTTTAAACCTAGCCGACACTGAAAACTTTCCCACTTCCAATATTTATACCAGTTCTTCCCTTTTTCTTAAACCCAGGCTCATTGTCCTGAAGATGGATCCTGATCTGGATCCGAAACGTCGACAGTCTATTGACAACACTGTGGCTTTTCCGATCAAAACCAAAAATCCCAACCACAACAATCTCACTCATCAAATGCACAGTTCATTTATTTTAACTTGAGCCACCACATGGCTTGGGCATTTATGTGTACAGGCCAGAGAATTTCTTATTTTCTTAAATACATAATTAGCCAGAATTGTGTTAATGTTTATGCCATTATTATAGTTCTTTGCATTTAAATAGATAAGAGGAACATAAGAACAAGATCATTGAGAAATACACATTCACAAGAGACACATCATTTATCCTGGGAAACCCTCTAGGGGAAGAAAACCCGAAAAAAACTTCCTTATCATAAATTGCCAATACAAGTCAAGAGATAACTCAAACCAATACAGATAGTCCTCTCCAAAAGATGTGCCACTCTTCTCTCTCTCTCTCTTTTGCCGGTAACAGATCAGAACTTGTCTCTCAAACTGAGCAAGTGAGTTGTGTTCAAATGAGGCGCTAGCCTCCTTTATTTATACAAGTTCTAGCATGTGTGAAGTGTCTCTTCACTGGCAGGGCCGACTTCTTAATCTGGGTGGGTAAACCCACCTTTATTATATTTCTGGGTCTTCTTATTAACCGTTGGGGTCGACTTCTTATTCTACCTATTATAATTGTCTGTTGACCAATCCGCAAAAAGGGATTTGGTCCTAATACAATTACCGACATGATTAATCCACAATGGGGATTAATCCTATAAACAATATATCAAATAATAAGAATACTCTTCGCAATTACATTATTTCAACACTCCCCCTTAACAAGAAGGGTCTTATTCAACAGCATCAGGTGAGAGATGTCTGCATCATCAGTGGCATCAGGAGGACAGTATCGTCAATATCATCTTGAAACATTGGCTAGCACATTTATGAGTCATCGGAAGTTTTCTTCATCGACAACATCATCATTCTCGAAACAATGCCATCATCATTCTCTAAAGAATGCCATCATCATCTGCATCAAAATGTATCAGTAAAAAATGATACCTCATCACAACACTAGGCTGGCACATCATAGTACTGCACTGGCTCAATGTCACAGCGGTTAAGCTGGTAGCTCAGTGTCAGTCACATCTTGCTTTACATCTAACAACGAGGTCAGAAACAAGGAATCATCTTGCTTTACGTCTAACAACTAGGTCAAAAGCAAGGAATACATCATCATCTCGCTTTACGTCTAACAACTAGGTCAGAAGTGAGAAATCATCTTGCTTTACGTCTAACAACGAGGTCAAAAGCAAGGAACACATCAACATCTCGCTTTACGTCTAACAACGAGTTCAGAAGTGAGGAATCATCTTGCTTTACGTCTAACAACTAGGTCAGAAGCAAGGAATCAACATCGTCATGCTTTACGTCTAACATCGAGGTCAGAAGCAATGACTCATCTTGCTTTACGTCTAACAGCGAGGTCAGAAGCAAGGAACACACAACGTCATGCTTTACGTCTAACAACAAGGTCAGAAGCAATGACTCATCTTGCTTTACGTCTAACAACGAGGTCAGAAGCAAGGAACACACAACGTCATGCTTTATGTCTAACAACGAGGTCAGAAGCAATGACTCATCTTGCTTTACGTCTAACAGCGAGGTCAGAAGCAAGGAATATATATACTCCCCCTTTCAGGGAGGGTCCTTTCGGACTATACCAAGCTTATCTCGAAAGTGTTCAAATTTTACACGAGATAGAGGTTTGTTCATCACATCAACAACCTGTTCATCCATGCTAATGTACCGGAGCTTCAAGGCTCCTCTTTGTACCATGTCGCGGATGAAATGATAGCAGATCTCTATGTGCTTCGACCTGGCGTGGAATATAGGATTCTCTGTCATCTTTATGCAGCTTTGGCTGTCACATAAAATCTCAGTTGCTCTCATCTCCAAATCAAAGAGGCTCGTCAACAACTTTCAAAGCCATATAGCTTCGCAGCTAGCAGAACATGTGACAATGTACTCTGCTTCCGCTGTGCTGAGAGCAATACTGGATTGCTTCCTACTCTGCGACGAGATCATGGTTGATCCCAAACTGAAACAGCATTCGGAAGTGCTTTTTCTATCTGCAACGCTTCCTGCCCAATCTGCATCAGTATATCCACTCAATGTGAAGTCATGATCTCCATCATAGTCGAGACCATAATCCATTGTACCTTTAAGGTACCCCATCACATGTTTTGCAGCCACTAGGTGAAAACGTCTGGGCTCTACCAGAAACTGACTCAAGTTGTTCACTGCAAAACAGATGTCTGGTCTGGTGTTCATCAGGTACATCAACGATCCAATAATCTATCTGTACAGTGTGGCATCTATCAAGTCTAACGAAGTATCGACCAACAGCTTTAGCTTTGCTTCCACGGGTGTATTCATGGGCTTGCATTCTAGCATGTCGAATCACTTTAAGATTTCGACCGTGTACTTCCCTTGGTTAAGGAAGATCCTTTCTGGACTCTGCCATACCTCAAGACCTAAGAAGTAATGCATTAGGCCAAGGTCTTTTATTTCAAATTTTGCAACAAGTCTCTTTTTACATTAAACGATGAGCTTTTCTTCTCCAGTTAAGAATAAGTCATCCACATATAGCAGTAAGATTACTGGCTCATTATCCATAATTTTGAAGTAGAGATTTGAATCTGCTTTACTCTTGGTAAAGCCTAAGCTCGTCAAGAAATTTTCTATACGGCCATACCAAGCTTTGGGAGCTTGCTTCAATCCTTATAAGGCTTTGTTCAATTGGCAGACATGAGACTTCATGTCTTCAACCTCAAATCATTGGGGTTGCTCTATATACACTTCCTCTTTGATAACACCATTCAAGAAAGCTGTCTTCACGTCCATCTGGTGCAGCTTCCACTTCATCTTAGCTGCGAGAGCTATGATGGTCCTGATCGAAGTGTATCTGGCCATAGGAGTGAATGTCTCTTCATAGTCAATGCCTTCCTTCTGGGAAAAGCCACGAGCGACAAATCTTTCTTTATACTTCTCAATACTTCCATTAGCAGCATGTTTTATTTTGAAGAGCCATCTGGAGGATACCCCATCTTTATTCTTTGATCTGGGAACTATTTCCCATACTTTGTTCTTCATTATGGATTGGTATTCCTTTGTCATGGCATCTGCCCATTCTTTTCTCTGAATGGCTTCTTAAGAGCAGGTAGGCTCTTCATCTGGGAGATCACATATCAAAGCCATGTAATTGGAGAATGGCTTTGGTCTTTTCACCTGTCTCAAGGTTCCTTCTGGAACAACATACTTATCTCCATCTTGAATAAACTCTCTTGCCCAAGCAGGCTTTCTTTTATGGGAGAAGGTCATTTGAGGAGGTTCTTGAACTTCTACTATATCATGGTCTTCTAGAAGTTCCTCATCAGGGGAAGTTACGACTTCCCTCACTGGTTCTGCAGCTCTGGGAACCTCCCTCATTGATTCTGCAATCCTGGGATTTACAAGTTCCTCTTCATATACTTCTTCAAGCTGGCATCTTCTTGATTTCTTAAGTGTTGCTTCTTCATCAACGGTCACATCCCTGCTTATCTCAATGTGGTGGTGACCTGGTATGTAGATTCTGAAGGCCTTGGAGACCTCACAATATCCCACAAATATTCCCTTCTTTCCGGAAGGTTCCAACTTGTTTATTTTCTCTTTAGGTATATGAATAAACACTGGATAGCCAGATATTTTTGAGATGGCTTACCTCTAGTTTCTTTTCGGTGAACATCTCTTCTGGTGTCTTGAGCCCAAGTGCACTATGGGGCAATCAGTTCTGCACATAAACAGTTGTCATTGCTGCTTCTGCCCATAAGCACATAGGAAGATCTTGATCTTCACAGCTTCCAGCATGGTTCTGTTCTTCCGTTCAACTACATTGTTTTGTTGGAGATCTTGATCCCAACATCTTTGCAGATATTCACGAATTCTTTTGAGGTATATTTTCCTCCATTATCTGACCTGAGTATCTTAATCTTCCTTACAGAAAGGTTTTCTATCAAGGCTTTGAATTCCTTGATCTTGCTTAATACTTCAAATATATCCAGGTCTTTTACGAGAATAATCATTAATGAATGATACATAGTATACATACCCATTAATGGAGGATGATGGCATTGGGCCACACACGTTTGAATGAATGAGTTCCAGTACTCCTTCTGCCTTGTTGTCCCTCTTCGAAAATGGGTTCTTGATGTTCTTCCCTTGTGCACATCCATTGCATATGCCTTCTTGATCAACCTTGAGTTCTGGTAAACTTGTGACAGCTTTGCATATGTATGGTAGTGCCTTGTAGTTGATGTGAGCTAATATTCTAGAGTTCACATGGATTCTTCAATAGCGTGGGTCATGGCAGCTTCTGAGTGACCCACCTTCTTCTTTTCCACTGATGATTGCTTCATTTATGATATCTCCTTTAGCATGTTGCCTTCTGCAACCTTCGCTATAGCTTCCTCATGTGACCTGGAGCAAGGTCAACAAAACAACAAGCAAGAATAATATCCTTCTGATAATATAAAGTAATAGCACGAACAATCATCACAGTAGCTCCTTTAGATCTATCACTTATAATTTATCTGAAGCAAAGATTAAAGGTAAGGAATACAATACGAAATGAGGTCAACACTCTCATAGTGTTGTGACCAAGCATTCTTCCATGGCAACCTGGAACTAACACACGAGGTTTCTCCTAGAGGAGGTGTTAGTTGTATCAGACAAAGCATTTACCTCTATATGCTCACATGCTATCAAGTATAATACTTTACAAAGATTGTTATCTCAATTATAGTCATCAGTTTATCATGTGTACCTTTGAATCTTGATTAATCAAACCTGGAGCCTTGTCCTCGAAAATGAGTGCTTGCTTTTCTTCCAGGTCTCCTTCACTTAAGTGACGAGTGCTTTCTTCAACCTATCTTTTGTACTAAGACAATACACTAACTTGACAAAAGGTTAGGTTAGAGGATAAGCTCTATGATCAACTTTCAATTCTTTTAATAATTTGATCATAGCTTCAACATGCAACACTGATAATGTCATGACAAATAGATGTATATCAGAATAATCACACCTGGGTTGCATCATTCCTCTGAATGTGTTGGATCTTGAGATCCTTCTGGATCTATGGCAAGAGATCCCTTTTCATGCAAATACTCTTTAGGGTTTAACCATTAAACATATGTAAGTACATACCTCTCATAGCATTTGCAGGTAGTGGCTCCATCTGGTAGCAGCGGTAATCATTGCCAACTCTTGAGATAACTTCAAGGGTGATTGCAACTAGTTCTACGGTTGCAACTGCAACTGCAACTGGTTCTGAGACTGCAACTGCCACTGCAACTTAGGGTTTTATGAGGAAACCCTAATTTTTCAAACTTCGAGTTTTGAAAATCTGATCCAGGGGAGAGATGCGCTAAGCTGAGGCGAGTTAGCTGGTGCAGTCAGAATTTCGAAAATCCAACTTTTACCCCCTCAAACTTGATCTGCGGATTTCTGGATTGGTGCTTCTAGTTTTCTGGTACTTTTGGTACTCTGGTACTTCTGGTACTCTGGTTTTCTGGTACTTTGTGAAACTAGGGTTTCACTTTCTGGGAGATTTAGCCACTGAAAAGGTGCGCTCTAAGTGCCAAAATGATCCTTGGGGGAGGGTGCAACTTTCTAGGTGGTTTTGGAGCTGAAAAGCTTCACTTTTGAAAAACCCTAATTTGCAGGTACTGCAACAGTGACATTTTTCTCTTGCGAAATATGCTTCCTTCAGGTTGGCTCTGATACCATGTTAATGTTTATGCCATTATTATAGTTCTTTGCATTTCAATAGATAAGAGAAACATAAGAACAAGATCACTGAGAAATACACATTCACAAGA
>JASDQU010243681.1:25066-93489 GCA_032191745.1 Picea mariana | reverse complement strand
TGACCTTCTACAGCTAGACCATGCTTCCATTCATGGGGTTGGTTGAGGGTTCAACCACCGGTCCTTTTCTTATTAATTGTTCTTTTATCGTGTTCACATTCTTTCCTATAGTGATATAATGGCTAGTACTTTCAAGGCTTCACCCCCACAGTTAGTTATTTGGAAATTGATCAATAATACATTTACATTGTTCCCATGCCACAACATGGTAATCCTAATTAATAATCAATTACAAGTTGGGGGAAACAAGGGTGTTACAGGACTAAATGCCTGAAATCCTTAAACTCGCGTGCAACAGGCTGGATATTGATAGCCTTACCAACGCTTTTTCCATCTCCCTCGACCATCTCAATACTTTTGAATTGAGAAGGCATTATCGTCAGAAATACGCTTGCAGAATCTTCAATGTCTCCCCGGAATTTCTGAGTAGGAACCCTCAAATCTAACTCCACGGTAACAACTCACGCCATTCTTTAAGCCGAATTCTTTACTCAAAAGCCAAATACTGGGAATTCATTGACATACCAATTTGTTATTAAATATATTGAAATTAAAAACAACAAATCTAATTTATATGCATGGGATCCATAAAAAAAATGAGGTTGTTTTACTTTATCAACCATAGATAGTGACATAAACCATAAAAAAATGAGGTTGTTTTACTTTAACAACCATGGATAGTGACATAAACCTAACTACTTACTAACAAAATATAAGTAGTTATTAGAGAGACCATAGTTGGCAATCTAATGTACGAATAAGATGGTTGTTACCATTTTTTTTCCAACCGAAAATTACTCATTATATTATTTATATAATTGTGTACACGTGTAAAGTTCTTGTTCAAAATGACAAAAATTAACATTGTGCATACCAACTCACAGGCTGAAGGAAGAAAGACATCCAACTTTAGCTCAAGTTCCTACATAATCTCTCCACTAGATCATTCAAAAATTAAGTGAGAAGACTATTTTCATCCTCTACATCTAAGATCTAAACTAGTGCGTCCCAAAAGAGAGCTACACAGAAATTCAAAGATGTACAATTATAAGTTTAAGAACATCGTAGGTCCTTCATTTCCTTCTTCCCATTGATTAGAGCATATTTTTCCTTCTTTCATCTTGAGTGCCTTTTTTGATAATCTTTCTGCCTCCTTATTGTATTCTTGATGTATATTGGAGAAGCTGAGAGAACTGAAGGATTTGCTGAGATCTCTAATTCTAACCTTCCAACAGTCTAAAGAAATTACCAGTAATTTTCCTTTGCAATTACACTAGTCAATAATTATTTTGGAGTCTCCAAACACTTGTATATAAAAAATATGCAATTCAGATGCCGAGATAAGAGTTTCCCAGACTCCTAATAATTATGCCCTTGTATTGGTACCTGGGCCACAGTTGAATGTCCATTTATAAGCAGTTTTTTCACTGATCTTAATCACCCCCCTACTCCACTTTGGAGACCATTAGAGATTGTTGCTCCATCAAACCAGCCCATTGTAGACCAATCCTGGAATAATACATTATTGGTACAGAAAATAGGCAATTTCTGGGGTACTAAAAGTCTATCAAAACCTCCAAGAGACTTATAAACTACCGAACAGATGGATGGGCTCCCACTTTCAAATATTACCTTGTTGCGCTCCAGCTAAACATGGCAACTAATAATAGAGGGAAAAGTAGAGTACGTTGGTACCTGTTTTATCCAAATATCATAACAAGCTCCTTCCCAAACATTTCTTAGATTTGGTCCTCTTAAAATCCCATGCCATACTTGTTGAGTAAAAAGGCAGTTGACCAGTAGATGATTAACAGAATCTGGACCCTTTGCACAAAGGAGGCATATACTAGGCCCTTCCCATCCCTTACATAGTAAATTATCCCAAGTAAGTATCTTGTTTTCCAACGATAACCAGCTGAAAATTTTGATTTTTAGTGCTAAATCCCAATTCCACATTTTTTTCCTCCAACCATCAATAAGTTGCTGCCATATTTTTGAAGTTATGGCACAATAGACATTTTTGACAGTTAGAACACCTAACTTATCGCCTCCGATCCATTTTAGCTCATCATCTCTGTCATATAGATGAATCCCAGAGCCTGTTAAAGCCCTGCAATACAAATCCCATTCTTTTTCCAAATCCCCAGTAAGAGCAAGTTCTCCACTGTCTTTCCAAATTGAGTAGATAGTACCTGGCCAAGAAAATTCTCTAGCTTGATCTAGTAATGAGATATTTTTCTGCTTTAAGGAAGTTAAGAGATCATGCGAAAGTAGAGAGGAGTTCCCCAACCCCAGAATCATATCTTTACCTATTAAAACTGGTTGACCTGTCCCAGACTCCAACTCAACCAATGAGTTATGAGAGGTAAAGCCTTTAATAAATTTTTCCAAGTCTGAGAAGCAGATGTTGCTCTATAAGAGGTCGTTCTAAGCCAAACTGAACAATATGGAAGATATTTGTCTTTTATAACCTTGTGCCAGATACCATCTTCATCAACACTCACCACAAAGAGTTTTTTGCCAGTGCTCTATTAAAAAGAAAAATGTTCCTTAAACCCCAACCACCAAAAATCTTTGGTTTAACAATAATCTCCCATCTACAAAGATGAAAATGGTTTTTTTCATTATAGCCCAACCAAAGAAAAGAAAAAATTAACTGTTTGATCCTGTTAAGAAATGAAACTGGTATCGCTACCAATGCCATCCAATATACAGGTCGACTTTAAAGAACAACTTTAATAAGGACGAATCACCCCCCTAGAGAAAGCCACCTATTACACCAATGGCCAATCCTTTTTTCAAATTTTGTAATTAGCCACCTCCAATCTTCAACCTTGTATTTTTCAAACTTGAGAAAGTAGCCAAGATATCTAAAACTTGTATTGAGATCCGCATAGTTGTATGGGAATAATTCCTTGAAATTCTCTAAAAGCTCCCCTTGTATGCCTGAATGATGAAAGGTTGACTTTGAAAAGTTAATCACCACGGCTGTCGCTTTGCAGAAGATTTTTAAAATGTCATCAATCTTCTTCCATTCCTGTAATGAATCTCTAGTCATGATTAGAACATCATCCATGAAAAAAGGATGGAGAATCTTTACTAATCTAGAGACCTTCACACCTGTTAGTTTCCCTTCTACTTGACCTTTCTTTAGAAGTAAACTGAGGCCTTCCATCACTAAGATAAATAACAGAGGAGATAATGGGCAACCTTGTCTCAATCCTTTGTCAGTCTGGAAAAAGGAAGTAGTCTCCCCATTTATCAGGACTGCATATGATGCACTGATCACATGGCTCATTATCCAATTGGTAATCAAAAGTCCAAAACCAGTTTGTATTAAGATCAATCTTAAAAAGTCTCAATTGATACATTCATATGCCTTCTTTAAGTAGAGCTTCAAAACTAGTGCCTTTAATTTTTTCATCTTAATGTTGTGTAAACATTCCTGAGTCCTGCCAATGGCATCCAAAATTTGTCTCCCCTTCAAAAAACCCAATTGCTCTCTCGACAGGGTCCAAGAAAGAGTAGGTTTTATCCTATTCGCTATGATCTTTGATATAAGTTTATAACACAAATTACACATAGCTATAGGTCTATAATCTCCAAATGAAGAAGGCTTGTTGACTTTTGCAATTAGAGCCAGACAAGTCAAGTTTATAGCTCCTACCACCTCACCTTTACTCCTGGAATCCTCAACCACTTCTAACAAATCATCCCCTACTAAATCAAAGAAGTGAATGAAGAACTCGATCATCCATCCATTAGGTCCATGACTTTTTTCCTTTGCAAAAACTTTGAGAACTTCCCATAAGTCCTCCTTGGTGCATGGTCTTTCAAGAAGTAATGTATCCTCCTCATTAACTAAACGTGGGTAAAGTCTGGCTAAGTAGACTTGATAAGAAATGGAATGACCTGGATCCTAAAAAAAACCTTTGTAATGTCTATTGGCCTCTTTTTTAAGAGCCTCTTGTCCTAAATGGACCTGATAGTTCTCATCCTAAATTTCCCAAATATGTTTTCTATTCCTTCTAAAACTGGAAAATTGATGAAAACATTTAGTATTTTGATCTCCACTTTTAATCCAAATCGTTATGCTCCGTTATCTCTACAGTTTCTCTTCTGCCATAAGAAGATTATTTCGCTTTTTTTCTAAAGACTTTATATGGAAATCAACATCTAGTCTCCTCAAACCCCTAGAACTCTCCTTATAATAGCCCTGGAGGTCCTCCTCGAGGTCCTCCTCCAGCTTTTCAAGCTTTAAATGTTTTTGTAATCTTTGTTGTTTTGCCCAATTCTTTACTCGTTGTTTCAACAGTTTCAATTTCCAAACCAGTCTCCTATGAACCCCAGACTCTTGTAAAAAAAGTTGATCCTTCCAGACTTCATGAACTATACGAGAAAATTCTTCTTCTCTCAACCACATCGAATTTAATTTGAAAGGATAAGTTGTAGAGTGAAAGTTGTGTTCTAGCAGCAAAAGTACAAGAGCATGATCCGATAGATACGGATAGGCAACCCAAGCCCTGTATCTTCCAACATTTTTCAAGAAATCTGCAGATAAATAAACCTTGTCCAATATTTCAGTGATACCTTCAGCTCCGGATCTTCCATTCTGCCAAGTAGGAACTAATTCATCGGGTATTATATCGACAAGCCTATTATCCTGAAAAATCTCTTTAAAATACCCTGCCAATTGATCCAAATGAGTTGTATCACCCCAAACCTCGCCAACACTAACTGTGAAATTAAAATCCCCTGCTACTAACAGATTCTTATGGGCTAACATTCCCCTATCAACCACCTTGTCCCAAAAATCTTTTCTTTCTTTACAAGGTCCATATACATTTAAAAGAGAAATCAACCTCTTATTCTCTAAACTTGTACCTATCAGAAAAATACCACCATAAATTAAGTAAGAAGAAATATCAAATTTAGATGGATCCTAGGTCACCAAAAGACCCCCAGACTTGCCAATTGAGCTAACAACACATGCTAACCAAGCATGTCGTAAAGAATTCATGAAAGATCTAGCCTTATTTTCATCCACCAAAGTTTCTTGCTGGAAAATAATATCAGGATTAGTCCTATTTAGGAATTTACACATATAGGCAGATTTTAGAGGACCCACTACCCCTTTGATGTTTAAGGTGAACAAGATCATGATTTTTCCCTGGCTAGGGCTTTCATGCCTCTAAGCACCCCATTATCAGAGATATTGGAAAAAAATAAATTCGGAGTAGTGGGTATAATAATTGCTTTTTTGCATGCACTCCTGGTTTTAATAGGGGAAATATCATATCCCAATACCCTCAACCAGGCATAGTCCTTTCCAGTACCCTCCCCAGTCCCTTCAAGCAAACTAGTATCTCCACTTGTCCCAACTCTGCTAACTACATACCTCCCCTGGTAAGTAGGAATAAGAGTAGGAGACATGGTCTCTTTGTAAGAAGGGACCAGTGACTCCAAAACAACACCTATGGAGCTTTCTCCTAGCTCGGGATCCCTAAATCCTGGTAAAAAATAACTA
Organism: Picea mariana; assembly: GCA_032191745.1. Lineage (NCBI taxonomy): Eukaryota > Viridiplantae > Streptophyta > Pinopsida > Pinales > Pinaceae > Picea > Picea mariana. The sequence continues at coordinate 87,962 of JASDQU010243681.1, read as the reverse complement.
TCCTCCACAGGCTCACTTGAAATACCCTTATCTCCCTGAAGTTCTGCATTCACATCAGAAGTAGTACCAAATAGTAAACAAATATCCTCCATAGGCTCACTTGAAATACCCTTTTCTCCCCGAAAATCCACATTCACAACAATAGTAGTACCAAATAGTAAACAACTATCCCCCACAAGCTCTTCCATAGGTTTCAAAAACATAGAAGGTGTAATGGGTTGTCCGCCCCCCCGACCTAGAATAGGTAAGTTACCCGCCAAAGTGATAAATCCCTCCCGGTCCAATATATTACCATTTGATGAAACCTATGTATTTCCTTCTTCCAATGTAATGGAAGAATACAGGGAATCACATTCCCAAGCAGACAACGAGTAGTAAAGAGAAAGGAATATAATTTTTAACTTACCCGTGATAGAATCTCCAGGCGCATTCGGTCGAATTTCCTCTGCTGTTGAGTTTTAAAGGCCACTATCAAACAAATCCACCTTTGGAGAGACTTCACGAGTCAACTTTCTAATCTGGATTTTATGAGCAGAACAAAATGACTACAGATTATTAACAGGTGCTTAACACAAAATAACAGAGATACATTAAAACAAGTTTTCTATTCAATAAGGAAATAAGTTGAAACTGTAAAATGTAGTGGAAACAAGCTTGCTGGAATGGTGGCGGCTTATCTCTGAGAAGAGATGTGACGGTTGCGCTCATTCGCAAGAAGATGATTACAATGAGGCTCTGAAGGCCTTTTTACAATAAGAAGGAATGCCAAAAAACCTAGACATCCAAAAACCTAACCCTAGGAGATGAAGCACCAAAAGTCATGTGGGCCCCATTTGGGTAAGTTAGTACATCAACTTCCCGGGGTCGTAAATTTTGCATACGATCTTCGTTTTAGGCGTATGATAGCCCATTGGAAAGGTATTGTCGAGGAGATTAATTTTGGAGGATAAATCATGCCTTCGGCTATCAATAAGAAGCTCGATCCCGAAAAATCTTCATTTAGTCCCTCAAAATGGCCTCGGAAGTTAAAACTGCTAAAAATAGTAAATTGCCAAAATTGCCAGAAAACTATTTTGAGTAAGTTGGAAAAGGTGGGTGGCCACCAATATCCACCTGGATCAATCCTCCCTCTTTAGGAAGCAATGGTCTCCATTGCATTGATTTCCCCCATCATATGAGGAAATTTCTACTGAATTCGGCCCAAGGTGAGCCACTTGCCTTGGTGCAGGAGCTGACCTGCTTTGACGAATCAATAAAGATGGATCATTTGCTGTCAAGTGCCCTTGATATGTGTGTCCACAATCTGATCACTATATGTTTTTTGTATGCAGTCGGGGTTGAGCTCTATTGGTGTCAGCTGTTCTGCTACGTCTGAGGTGTCCAATAATGGTGGGAAATAAGGGCGAAGGAGATCCACGTTGAACACTGGGTGCAGACCAAGGAAAGGAGGGATGTTGAGCTCAAAAGAATTATCCCCCATGACCTTGGTGATGGTGTAGGGACCGTAACAGAGTGGGCGAAGCTTCTGATTGGGTTTTGTAAGGCGTTCTTTCTGCAAGTGCAACCAAACTTTGTCGCCCACCTGAAACTTATGTGGCACCCGATGTTGATCATGGCGTTGCCTGTACTTGTCATTGGACTTCTGTAGGATATCCTGAACCTGTTGGCGGATGTGCTGGATCCGCTCAATGAACCGGGTGGCTTTGTCAACTTCAGTTGGAGCAAGAGATGAGTTGGTCGAGGTGACCGCAAGGGAAAGTGCAACATCTATGGGACCCAATGGTTAGAATCCCAACCCCACCTGAAAGGGGCTGTGGCTAGTTGAGCTATGCAGGGCTCGGTTGTAGCTATGTTGGACATAGAGAAGGCTCTCATCCCATTTGCAAGGGTGCTTTGAATTATACATGCGAAGGATATGCACAATCATTTAATTTACGACCTTGGTTTGGCCATTTGTCTGGGGGTGGAAGGTTGTTGATTTGGTGAGCTTGGTGTCCAATAGTGACCAGAGGCTCGACCAGAATGTGCTGAGAAATTGACTGTCCCGATCTAAGAAAATGGTTTGTGGGATTTCAAAATGTACCCAGACTCGTTCAAAGAAGAGCTTGGCAGTGGCCTCTGTTGTGATGTTCTTCTTGCACGCAACGAGAATTGCCATCTTAGAAAAGCGATCAACAACCACAAAACACAGTCATTTCCCTGCTTGGTGGACGGGAGGCTCAACATGTAGTCCATTGAGATGGATTCCCATGGCCTGTCAAAAGTAGGAAGAGGGGTGTACATGCCCTATTTCTTAGTGGTCGGTTTCGCAATAGCGCAGGCAGTGCAAGACCTGATATACTTGTTGACTTCCTGTCGAAGTTTCGGCTAGTAGAAATGTTTATGTAGCATCGCCACTGTTTTTTCGACACTGAAGTGTCCTGCCACCCGACTGTAGTGGGCTTCCCATACCAGCTTCGCTCGCTCGCTTGATGGAACACATATATGGCCTAGTCGACACAACAACCCATCCTGAAGATGGAAATTATCGACAAATACGTTTGCACCCAACATTTGGTAGGTGGCAACGAAGTCTGGGTCTGTCTTATAGAGTTGGGGCCATCTAGAGGTCTCATGGCCGCAAGAGTCTAGCACCGTGGTGAGTGTCGGGACTAGCAGTCTATTAGGCAATCAACGACGTGATTGGTGCTTCCTGTTTTATACTTGATGTTGAGGTGGAATTGTTGCAAGTATGTGGACCACCTTTGATGGCGATCATTTTGCAATTTTCCTTGTGTCTGCATGAACTGTAGTGGCTTATGATCAATGTGAATGACTATCTCCTTCCCAAGAATGTAATGTCTCCACTGGCGGTAGGCTTGCACAATGGAGTACATTTCTTTTTCATAAGTAGGGTACTTACAGACAACATCTGATAGTGTCTCACTATGATAGGCCATGGGGTGGCCATGTTGAGTGAGAAGGACGCCCACCGCATAGTCTAAAGCATTTGTCTTGATCTCAAAGGGTTGTTGCAGGTCTGGTAGTGAGAGTACTGGGGCTGAGTACAAGCGTTGCTTCAAATCATCGAACGCTTGTTGGGACTGGCCCCACGCAAATTTTTCCTTACCACAAGCCCTGGTTATTTGGCTGAGGGCCCATGCAATATGGGAGAATCCCAACATGAACTTGAGGTAGAAATTGGCAAGGCCCAATAAGCTCCGAAGCTCAGTGAGTGTGGTTGGGGCTGGCGAGTCACGAATGACTTGGATCTTGGCTGGATCCACATGTACGCCATGCTGATCAATGATGTATCCCAGGTAATGGACCCTGTCCATACCGAATGAGCATTTTTCCAAGTTGGCATATAGCTTGTGCTGTCGCAGGGTGTGCAAAACCTGTTGAATATGCTGCAAGTGTTTGGCCCAAGTCTTGTTGTAAATGAGAATGTCATCCAGATACACCACTACAAAAGTATTGGTGAATGGTTGCAGGATATCGTCCATCATCCTCATGAAAGTGGCTGGAGCATTTGTCAAACCAAAGGGCATGACCAACCATTCAAAAAGGCCTTCCTTTGACTTGAAGGCGGTTTTCCATACATCTATCTGTTCTATTGGGACCTGGTGGTAGCCAGACTTCAGATCAATCTTACTGAAGTATTTGGCCCCCATGAGTTGATCAAGGAGGTCGTTGATTCGAGGAATCGGGTACCGGTTTCTGACTGTGATTTTATTCTGAGCCCGGTAATCAATGGAGAGTCGTCAGGTTCCATCTTTCTTCTGTACCAGTACGATTGGGCTTCCGCAAGGTGATGAGATGGGACGGATGTGCCCCTTATGGAGCAATTCTTGGATCTGTCGCTTGATCTCCTCATTCTTTAACGAAGAGCAATGATAAATTGGCCCATTGGGTAGTGGTGCATCCGGGGTCAGATTGATGGGGTGCTTGACCTAGCAATGTAGAGGTACCCCGGTAGGTGAGGAGAAGATATCTGAGTATTCTTCCATGACCTTATCTACTTGCTTCTGCTGTGTGGAGAGGTCGGTCATAGAGACCCTGGATGTGGCCGTGATCTTTCACTTATTCTGAAAGTGAACCATGAATAAGACAAACTTCCCCGTCTAAGAGATGACCTTGCTGCATTGCTTAGCAGAGATCAAGGAAATAACACTAGGTGGGACTGCCTCGGGTAACCTGTACAATTTCCTGTTCAAAGTAATAATAACACTACGAGGCCTAGTCTCATATACAACATGATGTTTCCATAGATAAGGTTGTCCCAGAAGAACATCCCAAACTTCGAGAGGAGAAACATCACACAATACCTCGTCTTTGAAGGGCTTGATGTCGTATGAAAGTCGACACTGTTGGTTGACACGGAGATTGCTTCCTTGGCGGAGCCATCCAATGGTGTAGGGTTGTGGGTGTGGCGTTGTTGGCAGGGCCAACCGCTTGATGACCTCTGCCGAGATGAGGTTCTTCTAGCTACCACTATCAACGATGAAGTGTAGTGGGGTGCCTTTTACCCACATTTGTGAATGGAAGAGGTGTTCTCCTTCTTTTGGCTCGTCTGGTTCACTAGGATGGAGCTTGGTGGTAGAAACGGTGGCACTAGGTTCCATGTCAATGATCTATCTTCTCCTTTATGGTTCTGGCTTAGAGTCAAAACCCGCATATGATTCAGAGGCTTTCACTTCGGCCACCAGGGACTGCTTTGAGTGGCAGTCAATAGTGTTATGCCAAGGGCTCTTATGGAAGTCGCACCACTTACCGGTATCTTTCTTTGTCTTTTTGGTGTCCTTCTTTGCTTGCGGCTTGGATTGGTTGTCCTGATACTGTCCATCTTTGCTCTATCCTTTGTTCTGTGGGTTGGGGCCGCCCTTTCCTGGCTTTTGTTGTGAGGGGTTCCCTATTTCTTAGTGGTCGGTTTGGCAATAACGCAGGCAGTGCAAGACCTGATATACTTGTTGAATTCCTGTCGAAGTTTCGGCCAGTAGAAATGTTTCTGTAGCATCGCCACTGTCTTTTTGACGCCGAAGTGTCCTACCACCCGACTGTAGTGGGCTTCCCATATCAGCTTTGCTCGCTCGCTTGATGGAACATAGATATGGCCTAGACGACACAACAACCCATCTTGAAGATGGAAATTATCGACAACTGCGTTTGCACCCAACATTTGGTAGGTGGTGGTGAAGTCTGGGTCAGTCTCATAGAGTTGGGGCCATCTAGAGGTCTCATGGCCGCAAGAGTCTAGCACCGTGGTGAGTGCCATGACTAGCGGTCTATTGAGGCAATCATCGATGTGGTTGGTGCTTCATGTTTTATACTTGATGTTGAGGTGGAATTACTGCAAGTATGTGGACCACTTTTGATGGCGGTCATTCTGTAATTTTCCTTGTGTCTGCATGAACTACAATGGCTTATGATCAGTGTGAATGAATGTCTCCTTCCCAAGAATGTAATGTCTCCATTGGCGGCAGGCTTGCATAATGGAGTACATTTCTTTATCGTAAGTAGGGTACTTATGGAAAACATCTGATAGCGTCTCACTATGATAGGCCACAGGGTGGCTGTGCTAAATGAGAACGACGCCCACCGCATAGTTTGAAGCATCTGTCTTGATCTCAAAGGGCTATTGCAGGCTGGTAGTGAAAGTACTGGGGCTGAGCACAAGCATTGCTTCAAATCATCAAATGCTTTTTGTTGGGACCGGTCCCATGCAAATTTCGCCTTACCACCACCCTTGATTATTTGGTTGAGGGCCCATGCAATATGGGAGAATCCCAACACGAACCTGCGGTAGAAATTGGCAAGGTCCAAGAAGCTCTGAAGCTCAGTGAGTGTGGTTGGGGATGGCCAGTCACAAATGACTTGGATCTTGGTTGGATCCACATGTACGCCATGCTGATCAATGATTTAGCCCGGGTAATGGAACTTGTCCATGCCGAAAAAGCATCCAAGTTGGCATATAGCTTGTGTTGCCGCAGGGTGTGCATAACCTGCTGAATATGCTGCAAATGTTCGACCCAAGTCTTGTTGTAAATGAGAATGTCATCCAGATACACCACTACAAAAGTATTGGTGAATGGTCGCATGATATCGTCCATCATCCTCATGAAAGTGGCTGGAGCATTTGCCAAACCAAAGGGCATGACCAACCATCCAAAAAGGCCTTCCTTTGACTTGAAGGCGATTTTCCATACATCTGTCTGTTCTATTGGGAACTGGTGGTAGCCAGACTTCAAATCAATCTTACTAAATTATTTGGCCCCCGTGAGTTGATCAAGGAGGTCGTCGATTCGGGGAATCAGGTATAGGTTTCTCACTGTGATTTTATTCAGAGCCCGATAATCATTGTAGAGTCGCCAGGTTCCATATTTCTTTTGTACCAACACGATTGGGCTACCGCAAGGTGATGAGTTGGGACACATGTGCCCCTTGTGGAGGAGTTCTTGGATTTGTCGCTTGATCTCCTCATTCTCTAACAGAGAGTGATGATAGACTGGCCCATTGGGCAGCGGTGCATCGGGGGTCAGATTGATGGGGTGCTTGACCTGGCAGTGCAGAGGTACCCCGATAGGTGAGGAGAAGATACTTGAGTATTCTTCGACGACCTTATCTACTTGCTTCTACTGTGTGGAGAGGTCGGCCGCAGAGACCCTATATGTGGCAATGATCTTTCGCTTATTCTGAGAGCGAATCATGAAGAAGACAAACTTCCCCGTCTGAGAGATGACCTTCCTACATTGCTTAGCAGAGATCAAGGAAATAACGCTAGGTGGGACTGCCTCGGGTATCCTGTACAATTTCTTGTTCAAAGTAATAATAACACTATGAGGCCTAGACTCATATACAACATGATGTTATCAGAAATAAGGTTGGCCCAGAAGAACATCACAAACTTCGAGAGGAGCAACATCACACAATACCTCGTCTTTGAAGGGTTTGATGCCATACGAAGTCGGCATTGTTGGCTGACACGAGGATCGCTTCCTTGGTGGAGCCATCTAATGGTGTAGGGTTGTGGGTGTGGCATTATCAGCAGGGCCAACCGCTTGACGAACTCTGCTGAGATGAGGCTCTTCTAGCTACTGCTATCAACGATGAAGTGCAGCGGGGTGCCTTTTACCCACATCTGTGAATGGAACAGGCATTCTCCTTCTTCTGGCTCATCTGGTTCACCAGGCTAGAGCTTGGTGGTAGCAACTGTGGCACTAGGTTCCATGTCAATGATCCATCTTCCCCTTTCTAGTTCTGGATCAGAGTCATAACCTGCATCTAATTCAAAGGCTTTCACCTCGGCCACCAACGACTTCTTTGAGAGACAGTCAACAATGTTTTGCCAAGGGTTCTTATGGAAGTCGCACCACTTCCTGGTATCTTTCTTTGTCTTTTCAGTGTCCTTCTTTGCTTGTGGATTGGACTGGTTGTCCTAATACTGTCCATCTTTTCTCTGTCCTTTGTTCTGTGGGTTGGGGCCGCCCTTTGCTGGCTTTTATTGTGAGGGGTTCCTAGGCCCAAATTGTTGCGTCTTTTGTTTGAGCTTCTGCTCGATTTTGACGGCATACGGTAGGTCGCGCCCAAGGATGAGATGTCCAGAAATTCCATTTTGGTCTGGATGTATCTATGCAGAGCTCTGTTATATTTGAGCACTAGATGTCGCTCTGAATCTTTGATACCTAGCTTGGTGCATAAGGTGTGGAAGATATTTGTGAAATCTGACACTGCTTGGTCTCTTTCTTGTCGCAGTGTGGTCCATTTGGTATACAAGTAGTCATAACTTCCGACAGGGTAGTATTGTTCCTTAATAACATCCCTGAAGGATTCCTAGGTGGCTGTGACTGTAAATAATGAGGGTTCCTCTATTTCCTTTTGCTCATAGAAAGTTTCCCACCAATCTTTGACATGGGGAACGACTTTGAGGAGCGTAAAAGTAATCTTTCTCTATTCGAAAAGTTATGGACAGAAAAATACCCTTCTAATAGATTCAACCACTTGTATACAACATCTGCATCTATCTGACCTTGAAATATATGAATATCGAAGTTTATTTGTACCTTGAAGGGGGCGGCGCCTCCTCTTGAATAAGATGCGTCGCTTATTGGTAGCTGCCGAAGGATTTGCGTGAAACTATCCATCATCTCGTTCCTTTGTTGCGTGAGGGCTTCCTCAATCAACAGTTTGAAAGGATCTCCTATCCCGTCATATTTCTTTTCTCCTACCATGAGAGGTCGCTTGAGCATGCGAGAGCTTTTGTCCTCAAGAGAAACAAGCTCGAGACCCAACTCTTTGTACTCCGACCTCGTTGGGGACATGCATTAAGACGATAAGGAGCAGATCGCTCTGATACCACTGATTCAGATTTTATGAGAAAAAATAAACGACTACGGATTATTAACAGGTGCTTAACACAAAATAACAGAGATACAATAAAACTGGTTTTCTATTCAATAAGGAAATAAGCTGAAACTGTAAAATGCAGCGGAAACAAGCTTGCTTGAATGGTGGCGGCTTATCTCTGAGAAGAGATGTGACGACTGTGCTCATTCGCAAGAAGATGATTACAATGAGGCTCTAAAGGCATTTTTACAATAAACAGGAATGCCAAAAACCCTAGACATCCAAAAACTAACCCTAGGAGATGAAGTGCCAAAAATCATGTGGGCCCCATTTGGGTAAGTTAGTACATCAACTTCCCGGGGTCGTAACTTTTGCATACGATCTTCGTTTTAGGCGTATGGTATCTTGTTGGAAAGGTATCGTAGAGGAGATTCATTTTGGGGGCTCAAACATGCCTTCAATTATCATTGAGAATCTCTATCTCGAAAAACCTTCATTTAGGCCCTCAAAATGGCCCCGGAAGTTAAAACTGCTAAAAATAGTAAATTGCCAAAATTGCCAGAAAATTGTTTTGAACCAGTTGGAAAAGGTGGGTGGCCACCGATATCCACCTAGATCACTTTCTGAGTAAGGAGGCTTCAGACTCTTCCTCCACTTAACCTTGACAGATGCTTCTCAAGTGACCAGTCAGTCGACAAATAGAACACACGAAAGGAATTCCTAAGTAGTCTAGTGTTTGGCTTAGAGTATGACCCCTCCAGTGTATCTCTAAATTCTCCAGTAAGCCATAATGTATATCAATCTCTACTAGTAACTTACCCATACGCTTTGCAGGAACCTTTAAGGAATATTCATCAACCTTGATAAAACGGCCAAGCTAATTTCTTATAGCTTCCAAAGCTTTTGCATTCCATAACTATAAAGGCATCCCAGGTAACAACACCCACAGATGGTGAAATTGAAAATAATCACTTACGGGATCAAAACTAACCCTCCAACGCTTAATCATCAAACTACTACCATCAACAACCCAAATTTTATCCAAAATCACAAAGATGGGTAACACTTTTGTGAGAATCGGGTCTCCAAAATTCCTAGCGGAATTTTTTCGGCTGAAAAAATGTTGCTAGGAATTTTTTCGTCCGAAACATTTTTCGGCCGAAAATTTGCACGTCAAATTGAACGACGCCCTGACATCCCCCTCAAAATTCGTGTAAAATATTTTTTGGATGAATTTTTTTCTTGCGATAAGCATATTTCGACCGAAAGGTTTATTTTTAACGGATTCCGTTAAAAACTAGGTTTTGACCGAAAGAATATTTCGGCCGAAAACCTTAAAATGGGACTGTTTGCAGGAAACTGCAAATTCTTTCTATCTTACTTTATCTTTGGAGGTAGTGGACTCCTAAAATTACTCAGAATTTAGTTTCGGAATTGATACCAACATTTTTAAAATTGAATCTACTTTCATTGCATACAATTTGTTTTCATTTTCATTGTTTTTATCTAATTTTATTTAATTTCATAAAAAAATCACCGCATAATATTTTTAGGTGAGATTATGATTCAGTGAAATGAAAAATCCATATCTCTAAAAATACACAGTGAAAAATTATGGAAAAATTATATTCATAATCCTTAAACTGTTCTCTTCAAAAGGGTATTTTTAGATTTTACTTTTAAGTAAAAATTAAGATAGATACATGGAGGGGGAAAACATGTGTTTAAAATATGTAACTTTTTTAGATTGGTCAACTTAAAAAAATTCTAGAAATTATAATATTCATCCATTAGATTCAAAACAATATTCATCACAAAATAGAGTCTATATAGATTGTTGCAGTATATTTCATTTGTCAAAAACAAAAGTTTAATAATGGATACATTCCTGGGGGAAAATATAACTCATTATCTTTCCCTTCATTTTTAAGGAACATACTGTCAAACAATTTCCAAATTGACATATCAAATATTTATAAAAAAAAATTGAAAAAATAGTCAGTAGAAAGCTAACAAAATTCTTCACAAGTTTTGTTTTTACATTAAAGTAAAATTCTAAATAAAAAAAATACTTTTGTTTACTGGAAATTGAAGAACTTGTTAAAATAAAATAAAAAATTCTCATAAAACAAGCAAAAGTGTTACTCATCTTCATGATTTTACCTCCCCTTGCCAAATACATAATTTCTGGAGTGTACCCTAGCAAGGGGGCCCGGGTAGTCGAGGCCCAAAATGGTAATGAAATTTTGCAAAGAGAACAATATGAAAGACGACCCACCAATGCAGAAAGTGCCAGATTATAGGTTTCCTCTAAACCGATATCCGCACCCATGACCATTCTTCGTTTGGACTAGTTTGATTTCCACGGTTTTGTACACTCGCCTTTACCGCCCTGTGCCCTGTTCCCTGTGCTCATAACCTTGCAAATTTTTACAGCTTGACAACTTCCCTATGGCACCTTGTCCACCAACTGGGTTCTCTGTAAAAGCTCGTTGACTAGTAGAACAAAAACAAGGTGTAGGCTCTCTATAAAATAGAATATACTTTTCTCTAATCGCTGAAATATTCTTTGAATGCAGGTTTGGAGTTTCTAGCTTCAAGTTATTACATCTTGTACCTGCATTGAGCTCATCTTTTGAGGTAAATAAACCGGCACTGTTCCAAAGTGCCTCGTCAGTTGCACCCATAAGTGCGCTGACCTCAGCTTCCATCAGAAAGCTGCTCCTGCCTGACCTTTGTTCTACAGCCTCCTTCACTCACTACCTCAAAAAAGCATAACCCACGAGGTAATGAATAGCAGCAAAGACATCCTATCTCGGGATTAAACCCATCTAATCTCTGACAGATAGGACCTGCAGTAACTAACACCTAAGAAGCTCTAAATAAAACAACAACCTCCACTAAAATGGTTCTGCATCTACCTAAACTACACCCCGTCATCTTAGCAAATCATCTTCTTAAGATAGTAGCATCTATAAATACCATCGATGTATCCGAGAAACCACTGAGACCCCCATCCGCCATTATTGGATAGTTGTCCCCCATCCGCCAGTACTGAGAAACCACTGAGACTCCCATTTGCCATTAGCAACTACTTCAGTCGTTTAACCTAAGTTTTAAACTCTGTTGTCCATTGGTTGTCACCATTTACCATGCTTAGTTGAAAATCTTTAATATGGATAGAACTTAAGTTGATGTTCAATGTAAAAATAAGAAGGGTTGTTACCATTTACCCTGCATGACATTTACAATGTATGTAGGGATTTTAATCTGGAAATTGTTGTTTAGTAATGCACTAAAATCTTATAAACAAAACATGTCACCATGTTTCAAGTGTGTTGTTCAACATTCATATAAACAAGTTTCTCACTTTTGTTCTTTCTGCGCCTAGCAGAGTTCATTTAAAAAACAATACAAGAAGATCGATCCCCATCTCAAAAATAGGATTGAATCGGGTTATAAGTTGGGTAGTTGAGAATATGAAAATTTAGCATCTGTAAATAGGCCTTAGATAGTGTATCGCATTTAGAGTAGGTTATAGCAATTATAATAACTGATAAAATGAAAATAAAAGCGAAATAAAAAATGACTAGAGATTTCAACCTGAGAGTCAATTATGATCCAAGACAGTCTCAGCCCTCCTTCGAATGGTGTAACTTGTTTTCCTGGTATTGTTGTTTGTAAATCTATTGATATATGCATTTCAAACGAATATATGTTTTCATCAATTTAAATTTGAAGTAAAAAAAGTTGGTTTTCTCTCTAGTTATTTTGAGTTATATTAGTAGTAAAATTTATAAGAAGGTTAAGTGTAAACCTTATTTTGAGTTATATGAGTAGTAAAATTTATAAGAAGGTTAACTATAAACCTTTTTCTTTGATGAAATTGCATAAAGTGTTAAATGGATTCATAATGTTTGTTTATTTCTTAATAATAGTTAAAAGTTCACGTTGTTTCTTAAAAATAGTTAAAAGATATGGGTTAAAATTAGAGTAATTTATTTATTTATATTTTTTTGAAGTGTAAAATGGATTTATAATGTTTGTTTTTGTTTTTTTCTTATTATGACCCATTTGTAAGGAGAACATTTATGAGAGGATGTGATGATTGTTCTCTAACTCGGAGTCTTGGTACATGTGCCTTTGTTGAAGTGAGAAATTGGGGCATGTCATGGCTACAAATGGTGGAGGGAACTTTTTCCTTGAGATACACCCAATACGTCCCCAGTTGGAGATCACTCCCCTTCAAATTGTTAAGTTTTTTTTTTTTCATATGTTATGTTGTAATGTGTAATGCAATTGTTGTATACATTATTATCTTTATACATTTCAACCCTTAATTTCTTTATTATTTATGGTAAGAAAATATAAGAATATTTATATTGAAAAAATTATTTTATTATTATTTTTTCACTATTATTTCTTCTAATCAATTTATTATCAACAATTTAATATTTGTTTTTAAATTATTGTTTACATTATTATCTTTACACATTTCAACATTTAATTTCTTTATTTTTTATGAAATAATTGTTGCTCTAGCTTTTAATCATCATTATTTTCTTATCATCATAAAAAATACAACCAACCTTCTGAAACTCATAACCAATTATCGCTTTGGCCGAAAGCAATTTGTGAATGGAATGTTCAACCTTTCAATGCTTGAAATCTAACATAAGTTGAAGAGAATATATGGTGTTAAGGACGTACAAACAATTGTTGTCTATGGTTTTCGTACACATGGTGCACGCTACACATTATTCGGCCCCATCTATGATACCTTGGGACTTGTAAAAAAATATGAATCCAACCATAGGCTTCTCAAAATAGAATTCAAACCCATATTGTAAAACCCCCCCAAAAAAATGCAAACAAAGAGCTAAGAAAATAGGTGGAATGAAGAGATTTGTGAAAAACAAACAAGGTTTTTTTTTTTCCACGAGAAAAATACTCTTTATATTCCAAAAGGATATAAAATTTACATAAACCGAAACATACATCAAGCAGCACTCTTTGGATGAGAAGCCAGAAACGCCTGAAAACTAAACATGTCAGTCAAGACTTGCAGCACCCAATCTTATCAAAGACTTGCAGCACAGTCAAGACGCTTCAGATCAAGATTAACATCTCAGATACATAACTGTCGCTTCCGATCAATGAGTTTTAGACTCAAGATGACCAAGATAAATCAAATCTTAATCTTATTTGAAGGACCTTCAATGCCGTCCTCCCAGACAACAAAGGAAATATGGCCCGAGGGAAGAAGCAAAGAGTTTTTTGAAAAGGTATCCGCCTCGCTGTTTTCTTCTCGAAAGATGTGTTTGAAAGCAAGATTTTTGAACAACAAGACAACTTCTTTGGTTCTCTCTTTCCAGCTTGCAAGAACTACTACTTGGAAGTCAGCGAGACCATTTAACCAATCAATGATCAGTTTAGAGTCTCCAAGAAGTATCAAGTCTTCGGTGTATCTGCTTGCCAAGACTAGAGAAGCCCAACCACCAACAAGCTTTGCCTTAGTATTTGATCCGAGGCCGCAGTTCAAAGTCCATCGAATACTGGAATGAGAGCTTAAGACAATTTTCCCCCCAGCTCCGCAAAGTGTACCTCCTTTTTGAGAGGCACCATCAAACCAAGCCACAGTTCTATCAGTAGGGATGATCAAGGCAGGTCGACTGGTAGGCGAAGTCTTTATCACCGGTCTGTGGCTTATTGCTTCTGCAAGGATAAGTTTTGTGATACTAGAAGAGGAAGGAGACTTCTCTTGAAAAAGTGCTTCATTTCTCGCTTTCCAAACACGCCAGCAGAGATGGATAAGGGTCAACTTATGTGTGTTGTTTTCCTTGAACCAGATACACAAACAGTCTTGAATACTGGAACCCGACCAAGGAAAGGGGATCTTCAGCGCGGATTTGAGACCTGTCCAGATCGCTCTAACGAAGGGACAAATGAAGAACACGTGGAGTGTTGATTCGTTGGCCGACTTGCAGAGAATACAACGGCTCGGGCCCTCCCAGCCACGAGCTTGCAGTTTATCCCACATTAGCAGTTTGTTTTCAATCAGTATCCAAGCAAAAAGTTTAATTTTTAGGGGGTAGTCATCTTTCCAAATTCTAAGTCTCTAGCTGTCTGTTATAGGTTTCCAGCAACTTAAAGTCAAAGCAAGATATACATTTTTTACCTTGAGATGTCCCGAGCCATCTCCGCCCGTCCAGCTAATAGTATCCAGTTTCTTTTGAAATCTCAGTCCCGATTCTTTAATAGTCTTGATGAAGCCATCCCATTCGGATAGAAGCTCAGGCGCAAGTTGAAGATCTGCTCCGCTGATCCAAGAGTCACCTAACGGACCTTCTGTTGTCTGATAGAAGCAATGGTTCAAGAATATAATATTTTTTGCATGTAGGTGCGCTAGAAGAGGGGGTGAGAGAATGACTTTACTCCCCAATCCAAGGAAGCTATCTCTGCCAACTTCTATTAGGCAACCATTGCCCAAAATCCACGAGATCCATTGTAAAAGAATCGGAAGAGAGGAAAGGAGATGTTTTCAGATTCGAGAACCTTTAAAGGGGTTGCCTGATGCAAATCTGATCCAAAGATGAACCGGGAGTTGACGGAGATACTTTGCTTGGATAACTCTGTTCCACAGTCCTGGTTTAGTTAGAATTCTCCACAGAGTAATAGCCGTGAGCGCTTTATAAAAAAGGGGGAGATTTTTGAGGCCCCATCCTCCCGACGGCTTTGGTTTTGATAAGACCTCCCAATTGCAGAGATGAAAGCCCTTGCTCTTTTTGCTGCCGACCAAAGGAAGGAGAAGATGAGTTGACGAAGAGAAATCAAGATCGCTGCCGGGATATGTGCTGAGGCCATCCAATAAACCGGGATACTTTCCATAACAGCCTTTATCAGGACATATCTTCCTCCCATGGAAAGAAATCTGTTATGCCAGTTTAGTAATTTGTCTTCAAATTTGTTGATTAACCAGGCCCAGTCTTGTTTTGAATAGCAAGAGGATTTTAGGAAGTGTCCCAAATAGGAAAAGCCCTTAGTTATCTCTAGAGATGAAATTCCATACAACTCTTTTAAATCTGTCAGCAATGGGTCTTGGACATCTGTTGCAAGGAAGACTGATTTATGAAGATTGATATCTAGTCCTGTAACATCACAAAAAGTAGTTAGAATAGAATGAATGGTGGACCATTCAACAAGATTTGCATTTGACAAGATCAAAACGTCGTCAACGAATAGGATATGCAGAATATGAGTCCTATTGGCGATTTTTACCCCTTTCAAAAGCCCCTCTGCTTGTTTGTTCTTTAGAAGAATGCTGAGGCCTTCCAAGATGAAAATGAAGAGAAGGGGTGAGAGAGGGCAACCCTGACGGAGCCCTCTCTCACAATGAAAAAACTTTGAAGCTTCGCCATTTATCAGGACAGCCATTGTGGCTGATGAGATACAGCCCATAATCCAGCTCGTTGTCGTGAAGCCCACGCCGCTTTGGACGAGAGCAAGATGCAGAAAATTCTAGTTAATGCTATCGAAAGCCTTTTTAAGGTCCAATTTGAGAAGAATGGCCTTTTGCTTTTTTGTCTTTATCGAGTGAATGCATTATTGAGCCACACCAATGGCATCAAGGATCTGTCTTCCTTTTAGGAAGCCAAGTTGTTCTTCCGAAAGAACCTTTGAGAGAAAGGGACGAAGTCTTCTGGCAATAAGTTTTGTGATAATTTTGTAACAGAGATTGCAGAGCGAAATTGGACGGAAGTCATTAAAATGCCTGAGCAGATTTGATTTTGGAATCAGAACAATAAAAGTATTGTTTAGCTGGGAATTAACTTTCCCTCTGCTTCTCGAATCTTCAACCACATCCAACAGATCCTATCCCATAAGATTGAAAAAATGTATGAACAGTTCGACCGACCAGCCGTCGGGACCAGGACTTTTCTCCTTTTTAAAGCTGTTTAAAACTGCTAGCAATTCCTCCTTAGAGCAGGGAGCTTCTAGAGACAAGGCTTCCTCAGGTGTGACTAACTTCGGGAAAAGACCTGCTAAATCTGTCTGTGCTGCTAGTGATGGGACCGAAGGTGCTTTGTAAAAATCTTTAAAGTGGTTGAAGGCAGTGATTTTGAGATCAGCCTGAGAATGATGAAAAATGTCGTTCTCATCCTCTATGTCCCAAAGATACTTTTTTGCTCGCCTAGAGGAGGCTATTCGATGAAAGTATCGGGTGTTTTTGTCACCTCCAGCCAGCCAGAGCATACGACTCTTCAATATCCATCTCTCTTCGTCTTCCCGAAGGTGCAAATTTCGTGCTTCTTCCAGCCGGAGAATAAAATAGTCGATATCCCCTCGACTATGATCCTGTAGCTTTTGAAAATGGTAATGTTCCAGCTCCTGTTCAATTCGGGTGAGCTCTACCTGTTATGTTTTCTTTTTATCCCTTAACCATCGAATCGTTTGATTTTTTAATGAGGTGAGCTTTCTAATCAGGCGCACTTGGGCGTCTTCAGGGAACGGACGATGGTGTTCCAACCAAACCTCCTTTAACAACGAAATGAAAGATGTCTCCCTTAGCCACCGATGATTGAATTTAAAGATGAAAAACAAACAAGTTGATAAGGACTTGTTGAAAAATACAATATCTTTTTAAAATATATATGAGTATTTTAAGTGCCAATTATTAATATGATAAATTTATTTCACTAGTTCAAAATTATAGTGGTTATGGTGAAATATAGTTTTTCATTGAATATTAAATTTTTTATGATGGTTATGGTGAAATATAGTTTTTCATTGAATATTAAATTTTATTATATTTATTGTAGTTAAAGGTAAATATCATAAATATTTTTATGATGTTAAAATTTTATTTTTTAATAGAATTATACCATATAAATATAATTTTATTAAATTTTCTTAAAGTCTTATAGATCAACTCTGGTTGAATGGACGTTAATCATTATCATCATTTTGTAAATTTGTAATATTTTATTTTACATTTCAATATTATTTTTAATTTTTATTTTTAGTGGATAGATATAAAAGTACTATTATTTTATTGATATTATTATATGATTTTATAGATATATGCATAAGGACGATTCATCGTGTTATTATTTAAAGTCAATAATAATTTATTTATTTTCTATTGTTTATAGTAAATTATTTTTAATGTTTAGAATAAATATTTTTTTATATTTTTTAAGTTAAGAAAATATAAAAATTTAAAAAAATTAAATTTTCTTTCCATTTATTTTTTTTAATTTTTTATTATAAATAATTTAATATTTTTTTAAATTTTTTTTCTAGTTAAAAAATAAAATTATTTTTTTAAAACTAATTTAGTTTTAATATTTTAATATTATAATATAATTTGATTTTTCATTTTCTTTGATGTGTTATTCGCAATTTAATTTTTTTATATTTTAAAATTTAGATTCATATCATTATATGATTTTATAGATTTATGTATAAGGATGATTCATTATGTTATTATTTAAAGTGAATGATAATTTATTGATTTTTTAATGTTTTTATTTTATAGATTTATGTATAAGGATGATTCATTATGTTATTATTTAAAATGAATGATAACTTATTGATTTTCTAATATTTATAATAAATTATTTTTAATGTTCTTATTTAAAGAGAATGATAATTTAATTATTTTCTAATATTTATAAATAAATTATTTTTAATGTTCTTATTTAAAGAGAATGATAATTTAATTATTTTCTAATATTTATAATAAATTATTTTTAATATTAATAGTAAACATTTTCTTATCTTTTTTAAATTAAAAAAAATTATTATTTTTTCACTTTTATTTCTTCTAATTTTTTATTATCAACAATTTATTTTTATTTGTTCAAATTAAAAAAATATAACTTTTTTAATATTTTTAATATTTTTAATATTTTTAATATTTTTAACTATATTTATATTTTTAATATAAATTTAGTTTTAATATTTTAATATTTTAATATAATTTGATTTTTCATTGTCTTATCTTTGTTATTCACAATTTAAAATTTTTATATTTTAAAGTTTAGAAAAACAATAGCCAAACTTAAAGTTAAAGTTAAAATTATATATATATATATATATATATATATAACTTTTAATTATATAGAAATTATTTATTTATTTCCTTTAATTTTAAAATAAAAAATTAATATTAATTTAATTTTTTTAAGCCAAAAAATAAATTATAGATTTCTATTAAAATAGTACAAAATATTATACATTTTTTCTGGGGTCGTGCCAAAATGGAAACCAGGGAACCCTTTAGAGTATTAATGTCTTCAAGATTGTCCAAAAGCCCAACAACCAAAATAACAAAATTCAGGGTCCAAACTTTGTCCCTTATCCCCCTAGCTTCACCATGACTTCTGCCACTATGTCTCGAGACTTTCATATACTTATAATTCCATCTACCTATATCCAAAACAATAAGTACCATACCGAAAGACTCCATAGCTTTCGAAGGTGACCCCACGCTGAATCCCTCGACCTAATCCGTTTGGTCGAGCTTTAACGGTGGAGAGGACCCTGCGAGGAGCGAACCTTGACCCAGGAGAGCTCCCTTACCAGAGTTCTGTGTTTCTGTCCTCACAAGGCGATATCCCTTTTGGGGAACCTCATCCTCTATCACAACGAGACATTCCTAGGTTCCTTCCGAGCATCCCTCCATCCTCTAGTGATTGGTCCTTTCTTGCTTGTCTTCATAGTCCCTTTCAATAAACGAAACACCATATTTTGCTTTATAAAAGAGTTCAAATTTTTCTTCCAACACCCTTACCCCTTTCCTGATAGCTTTGTTGTCATGTTTCTGTTCGGTGAGCACTTGGATTTCTTCCCCCGACCCTTGGGATTAAGGGTGTTTCCCCATTCAGATTGTTTTTGCTCTGGTTGCATCTTCTTGTGGCTCGATTCCCTCCTCCGAGGACTTTCTCTGTTACTACTGATATGGATGGCAAATCTCTCTTAACACTCTCTGGTCAAGCCCCTTTAAAAAATAGGTGAAATTCTATGTCAGGTCCTCTAGTGGTTAGGTGGGAAAGGAAACTACAGAGCCTTGAGGTCAATGGAATCCCTCTGGGCCTCTTCTCTCAGTCTTTCCCCTTTTCTCTCAAAAAGAGCATACACCTCTCGATTCTTGTTTTCCCCTTCCCAAAAGACTTAGCACTTCTGCGTGTTCGATTCTTACAATAGCTTTTCATATTAATAGCTATGGGTTCCTTCATCTTAATGCCTCTAATCCACCTTCTCCTGACAATCTTAACCAAATTCATCATTTTCCGGTAAGCCTTGTCCTTTTCTCTCATAACCATAATACTTGTGGTACTGGTGCGAGATGCCTTTGGTGTCATCCCATTTTCATATCTGATACGTATTCACTCATTTGCAGATCGTTGTACCATCCTTTCTCGATATTCCTTACTTCCCACATCTCGCCATTGAATTCCATCCTCCACCACTTTCCTCGAACTGGGGTCTAGATCCTGATCTCTGAGTACTATACCCTTGTGAGCTGACATTTAGAACTGCGTGGGGACATCTGGCTCCCTCGATCCTAGGGCCTCTATTTCTCCAGCTGTCTCCTCTGTCATATGGAGGGTATCCTCATTGGCTAAGTGGGTTATCGTGTCCCTAAATGGTCCCGAACCCACCTCCTGCCACCTCCACTTGCTTATTCTGGGGGTTTGAAGTACCACCATGTTTGCTAGGTAATCGACTACCACGTTAGCCTTTCTCTTGGCATGTCTTGGGACTATAGTTGAGTTGCCCCTGATAGTTGTAGATATCTTTGAGAAGCCAAATGAAATCCTCCAGTTCTCTAAAACTCTCTCTGGGTGGGTACTATTTAGAATTTTTTTTAGACCCTTAATTAGGATATGGGAGTCCCCTTCCACTATCAAAGCTCGATAATTCAACTCGTTTTCCATTTGCAATCCCATTAGCATACCTGTCTATTCCGCTCCATTGTTCGAATTGTGAGCTAGTTTGATGGAGTATCCATATTGGATAGCCCATGCTGAGTCTCGAAATACCCCGCTCGCTCCCGCTTGGCTTGGATTTCCTTTAGAGGCTTCGTCAAAGTTTAATTTTATGAATCCCTTCAAAGAAGGTTCCCAGTTCTCCTTGCTCTGAGGATTTTTAGCTGGCCTTTGCTTAAGATTCTTTATGTTCAGGAGAGGGCACAGGTGCCAATTTGTGAAAATCTCTATTTCTTCCCCAGAGGGCTTCCAATCTTCTTCTTGTCACACTGAGGAATTTATTGTCTCTTGGATGTTTGCCTAAATTCCATTCCAACTTTTCTCTTGATCGTTGTATTGTCCTTTGAAGATCCTGTGGTTTCTCTCCTTCCAGATATGCCACAGAATGAAGCCCGAGAATATCTTCCAGATTCAGTTCAAAGTTTTGTTTATAAATGGTTCTGGTCTCCAATATTCTATGGTTTTGTTGATGTCGTGTCTTACTCTGTCCATTGTTCTAGATTCCATAGCTCCTCTGTCCTAGAGTTCCGATGCTACATGACATTTGTTGAAAAGATGGTTTTCCATTTCATTTTCTTGGCGACACATCATGCATATGGAGGGTCATTCAAATCCTCTTCTAAGGATTTTATCCCAAGTTAGAGCTCTTTTATGAAGAAGCAACCATAGAAAAGTTGCCACTTTTTTCCATTGGTAGGTGTTCCATGTTTTGTTCCAGACTGGTTCTAGGTTTGAATACAAAATGTTTAGCATCTGATGGTAAGCTTGCTTAACACTGCAATTCTCATTCCCTTTTTTTCCCCACCTTGGGATATCCTACCCCAGTTTACAAGTTATAATTCATTGGTCTAATATATCTTCCATCTTTTGTATAGTTTCTTTTGTCCAGGTAACCGACCATGTTTCCAGAGGCTTCCAATTTCTGTTCTCACTTGAGTTTGGGATCTGGGAGTCATTCCATAAATGGTGGACCTGAGTCCACCCTACCACTCTTGTCCTCCCTCGACTGTTCTACAGGTTTCCTTATGACTTTAGCATTAGCATCTGTTCCCACACGTCTTCCCAAAATAGAGCCGAATTTCCATCATGAATCTCCCAAAATGTATGGTTCTAGACAATTACTCTAGTTTTCCACACGTAGTTTCAGATAAGAGATCCAGGTCTCAATCCTTCCAACCTAATCCTTTCATTATTATGAGAGTCCTTTGCATATTTACTTGTCCAAATGTTGGCCCACTAGGCTTCTAGGTTTTTATACCACCTCCAGAGAAGTTTGGTTTGCTAAGGCTTGGCCTATCTTGAGAGGGTCGTGGATTCCCAGTGCCCTCCTCGATTTGGGGGTGCAGATTTTATCCCAAGCCACTAGAGCCCACTTTTTCTCCCTCTTAGCTCCTCCCCACATGATTTTTCGTTGGATAGATTTGATTTGTTGCTGGATGTTTTTTGTGGCCGCAAGTGTTGAAAAGAGGTACATGGGCATGGCCATTAGGATTGATTTTATGAGAAGAACCTTGGCTGAGAAGGTTAGGAAACTGTGACTCCAATTATTTAGGCGATCCTTAATCTTTGCCATAAGTTCTTGCTAGGTGGGATTTTTAAGGGCTTTCTCTAAGAGAGGGATCCCCATATATTTTGAAGGTAGTTCCATGCGTTGAAAACCCAAAATGTGAGAGATATTACGCTGAACTGAAGTCAGAGTATTGAAATTTTTTTTTTTTTTTTTTCTTCATTGATTTGCATTCATGATGCTTCCATGAAGTAGTTTAGATTGCGTTTAATGGCTCTTGCCTCCCTGACACGGGCCGACCCATTAATAGGGTATCATCCACAAATTGTAAATGGGTGAGGGGTTCATAGGTAGGGGTAACCAAGAGACCTTGAAGGGCCCCTTCCTGACAGGATTTCTTGATGGACCTCCCCAAGCCTTCTGATAGAATAATGAAGAGATACAGAGACAAAGGATCCCCCTTCCCGATTCCTCTAGAGGATTTGAAGGAAGTCGAAGGGGACCCATTAACCAGGATAGAAAATAATGTCGAGGAGATCAAAGCATAGATCCAAGTAATCCAATCCTGGTCAAATCCGAACACTCTCAAGATTTCACAAAGGAAATACTAGTTAATTGTGTCATAGGCCTTAGCTAAGTCCAGCTTTATCATCATTCTCTATTGACCACTTGATTTGAGGGAGTGGATGGCTTCATGTGCCACTATTATTCCATGTAGAATTTGTCTTCCCTTCTATTGACACTTGAATCCGTTAGGACCAAAATGACAACCTCACGAGTATATATATCCCCTTATGTTTTTATAGAGGTGGTACTCCTCTTTAGAGTTTCTTGAGATTTTTAAATATTCAAACTGTGGGACTGGACAAAAGTTCATTGTAGTAGTTCAAAGAAACAAAAATATTACAATAAAATAAAAGGAAAATGTTTTTGTTTTTTCTTTAAAGAAAGTTCCTGAAAAGGACCAGGAATTACACATTTCACACATTTAAAGCAAATAAGCAAAATTTCCTCACATCCATCATAGTTTAGGATAAAGATTTCTGATCACATAAAATAAAAAGAAGATGATACGCATGCATAAGAGAACTTTAACAGAGTGGGCACATGGGAAGCTCAAATAAAGATAATGATAGATCAGCCTCAAATACTTTATATTCTGAAAACAGGGTTACAAAGCACAGTCGAGATTGTTCACAAAGTAGATCTCTTGAAAATTCCAAAAATATATAGTCTGTTACATATTCTTGAAATTGTAAATGTGTTTGTCTTAAATACTGGGATTGGGGCTCCCGCGGACCATAAAGCAAATAAATATAAGAAATACGATTTTACAAGGAAGACTGTGGGTGGTAGAAGGATTGACAAGACCCAGTAAGAAGAAAAAAGGAGTTATCAGTCTTCAGTTAAACCTTTCTAGTGAAAGAGGTGGAATAACTGGATGAAGGACTTGATAAATAAAACAAGGATGTGATCAGCATGAACTTACTATGATGGTCGCTCGTCTGTTCATTTGCTCCATAATGTCCTTTTATCGTTTTCATCAACGGTTACAGGAACTGTCTCAAATGCTTCTTGCCCTTCATTTGTCAGTTTATCGATAGCCTTCTTGAACCATTCTTCAATGTAACTTTTCATAGGTGCCACATTGATTTCATGTTGAATTTTAATATTGAACAACTCACCCTCTAAGTCTCGGAGATCACTGAAAATGCCATGTAATATTTCTTCAATATCTCGATTTTTTACGGAGTAATCCACTAGCCAGTTATCTATGGTGTTCTCATCATATACAATTATTCCATAGAATTCTTCAATTGGCAATCCTTTAAAAATATCAACTTGCTCATCGAACTGTTGTTTTGTCAGGAATGACGAGTTGAGGATCAACTTGGGATCTTGGACTTCATTAGTCCTTCTGGCTAGGTCCACCTCCATGAGCCTTTTGAATAACTCTACTCTCCTTGTTATGGCTTGGATGCATGCCTGAACGATGTTGTTCAAGTTCTTTATTTTCTCTTTCCAGCAGGCATTCAACTGCTTGATCTGACTTGGAGAGGGAAGGTCCTCCTCTCTTCTCTTTAGCTCTAACATATTGGTAACTTTAATACCAAAGGGTACTACAACATCAAGGTAGAAACCTTCTTCATTTTTTAGGTCGGCCTGTAGGTATTCAAGGAAGGCATGCGCCCTTGAGCCAAAATAAATCATGCTCTTGGAAATTTCCCAAGATTCTGTAATCAGTGCCATTATTTTCTTGATATTAATCTCCACATAGCTCCTGGCTGATGTGAGTAAGCTTGAGGATCTTTTTATTTTGGCTGCGGGTGTGGCGGGTTCAACAATTGCCAAAGGGTTGGCAAGGAGTGAAAGAGGCATCAAAGTCTCTTTCAATTCCACAATCCTTTCCTTTAACTTTATATTTTCCGCTTCGAGACTACCAATGGAATCGTCCAATGCATCGCAAATTGCTTTATGAATTTTGGAAATTTGGGAAGGCCGCATATTCCTTAGGTTAACCTCTGAATGAGATTTCCCATTTTTATTCTTCGCATCACTCTTCTCAATAATTAATTTCTTAGATTCGTTATCAAAGACAACGCTCTAAAATACAAATGATTCTTCTTCATCAAATATCTCATTCTCAACAATTTCCAGCGACTGATTCTGGTGGGTCACGCCTCCTAGTTGATCAATGTTAGGAAAAATCTTCTCAATGTCATCCTCGAGATCCATATCTTCGAGGGTGAAGCTATTGATGTCACTATCGACACGATGCTCTTATTCCTCTTGTACACTATTCTTTCTCTTCTTCTTTAAGGGAAGTTTATGTGAGCTTTCAATTTTTCCTGGAGGTGGGTTCTTATCTCCTCCTCCGCCTGAACTACTGTTGATTACTTTTTTAGATGGGTGGGCCGCTGGAGCACTGCTCCGAGGTGTTGTAGTATTGGGATTAACAATTGGGGAGTGGGCACTCTTTTTGCTAGGACCTTTTTCTCTTTGTTTGTAAAATTCATTGGTATTGAGTACTGTCTCTAAGTTGCCAACACTGTGGGTAGGATTGCATAGGTGATTATCTTCTTCTTCTCCTAGAACAATATGGATAAATGAATTGCTAATACCCATTGTTAACATATGTTCCATAAAGATTTTGTTAGGGTCAAACTCTTTGATCTTTTCAGCATACTTGATATTCAAGTTGTGGAAGTGGTTTGCAAATTCATCAATTTTGTTCATACTTCTGAATACAAAATCCCCAATCTTCTAAGGCAAAGGTATGGATTGCTTTTTCCGTTTTTTATGAAAAAAGTGCATCCAGAAATTATATTTCCTTGCAACTTCTGTAACAAATATTCTATCAGATATATGGCATGGAAGAAAGGAAGGATTTTCCTTGGAACCAAAAATCCTTATGACATTGTAATTCTCCATTTGCTCCAAAGTCCCCTTTCTATCCAGGAATTTAATAGTCCGAGCAGATATTATTGGGATATCTCTTCCAAAAAACAACTCTTTAAGAACCGAGACAAAGTCGTTGAAAACCTCATAAAAATGCATGGAAGCTTTGTGCCTCCATAATGCTTGGTACCAAAAGTTCACAGGGTCAAATTCACAATGCACCTTCTTGCATATAGACAATTTAGGAAATTGATAGCAATGTGCTATCGTGAAAACCAAATAAGAAGACATAAATAATTTCTTATTCTTTTTATACTGAGACAATTGGGAAGAGATTTCAATGGAAATCAACTTCCCCCAATCGAAAATGGCATGCTCCTTGACAGTAAAATATAATATGTAAAGAATCATACAGGAAATGCTGGCAATATTTTCTTGGACCGTAACTCTGGTAAATAACCAGGCAATTTCCTGAAATGGATTTTTGAACAAGATGACCTGCAATCTGGTAATATCTTCAGGGATGGCCGTGGGATTCTCCAAGAATTCATGTAAGAGATCCAGGCCTTTGTCATGTTTTTCAAGAAGTCCCTCCAATCTTCACCTTTGAAGGTGAGTGTTGGCTTTGGGAGTTTCAACATTTTACGGAACACTTGAGGTGAAATAGAGATGAGAGAATGGTCTTGGAGTTGAATCATCCGGTGAATTCGTATATACTTCTCAACACACTAGGAAACCAGCTCCTTGTAGTCAAAAACTTCAAAAACACAACTTGCACGAGCAATTTTGGATGTCCAAATTACTTCCTTCTGAGTCAAAGGGGATGAATAATAAGAGTATGCTCTAGACCACTAAAAATTTTGGTCCTCTCGTCCAAAAATGTTCAAAGTATATCCACAGAACTGTTGTTAAGCGACTGCTGCCTTAAGTTGATGAGAGAATTCTTTTGATCTATATAATATTTGAAATGAGTGCTTGGGAGATATAATGCAATCTTTCGCAAATCATGCTTTAATGTGGTTTAATAAGAAATATCCTCGAGCCCTTCTCCTATTAATAGCAATATTTAGACCTGCATGATGAGTTATTAGCATTAAACCATACTAAATGTGTATTGGGAAAAGCGCGAAGGTGGTGGGGACAGACGAGAGCAAATATCATTTGGGACTTTTGTGAACCCGCCAACCCGTCGTTGCAGAGGGTTGAGAATTGGCTAAGTGTTGTAATGCAATCAGTCGTACTCAATAAAGGAGAGATGAGGTACTTAGGAGCACGGAGAGTTTAATGGTCAAAATGTAGATCGCGGATAGTTTGGGTACAAAATGTATGTCACGAAACAAGGGATATGAAAGCTTTGATACCCGCCAACCCGGGAACCCACGACTGCAGAAATGGATAAGTATAGGATAATGTGGCGGTCGGTCAGACTCAATACGTGAGAGTGTGGATTGGATATGAGGATTCATGAGTCCACGAACCTGGGAACCCACCGTTTTGGAAAAATGACTAAGGATAAAAACTAGAAATAGAGAAAATAAGGGGAAAAGGAAAAGGGGAAATTGGGTAAGTATAGAAGAGGGAAAAGAAAAAGGGGAATTTGGGTAAGTATAGAAGAGGCAAAAGAAATGGACAAAAGAAGTTGGGAAAATAGAAAAGGGGAGGGAAATTTAGGAAGCGGGTATTGACCTCAACAACAAGCTCCAACTATGGGATGATAACCCCCTGTGGGTTGTCAAGAATCTAGAATCTCTCGTGACCAGGTGCTTCCACCCATTGGTCTATGGAGTCAGAGTAAGAATATACAAACTGAAAAATAAAATTATGTACATTGAGAATGAGAAAGTCTTAAGAGAAGAAACCTTTCAAATGTTTCCCATTGACAGGAAACATTAATCTTTTACCCTTCATGTCTTGGAGCATATAGGAGTTAAATCCCAAGATCTTCTCAACGACATATGGTCTGATTCAGAGTGCTTCAAACTTTGTATGCATGGACAATTTCTCCTTGGCCTTGTTCCAAAGTAACACTAGCTCTCCTTTCTGGAAATTCTTTACAGTTGTGCTCTGATAAAAATATATTTTGACGCTATGTTGCCTCTGAGAAGTTCGATTCAGGGCTTTGCTTCATTCTTCTTGCAATTTTAGCAACTGATTGATTCTCCTCTGGATGGGTGAAATGTCTTATGTATCTTCGGTATTAGCAATAGAAATCAACGCATAGAGCTCGAGGCTAGTCGACATTTTCACTTCTTTCCCATAAACCAATAGATATGGAGACATCCCGGTGCTATCCTTCAGAGTCATTCTGCTTGCCCATAATGCATCTGTTAGCTTTATATGCCAATTCCTTTAATTATTGTCAATGGTTTTCTTCAGTATCTGAACAAGTGTTTTGTTTGCGGATTCAACAAGGCCATTACCTTGTGGATAATAATTCGATGATTGACCCGTGATGATTCTATATTCTCCGTAAAACTCTGTAAACTTTGACCCGATAAAATCAAACCATTGTCTGTGATAAATTTATCTGGGACACCAAATCTCGACAAAATATTGTCTTTGAGGAATTTAATTAGCTCTTCAATATCAACCTTCTTTAATGCCATCGCTTCCAGCGATTTCATGAAATAATACGTAGCCGTTAGAATGTACATATGCCCCTTGCTAGACTTCAGATTAATTGGCCCAACAACATCAAGTCCCCACTGGGAGAACGATTGTTCTACCATTATGGGCTACAAATGCATCACTGATCTCTTCATTTTTCCTGAAAATTGTTGACATGAMAAACACTTCCTTATTGTGGCATACAAGTCTCTGAAAATCGATGGCCAATAGAATCCTGCTTTGATTATCTTGTGGGCGGTTGCAGTAGGTGCAAAGTGTCCACCGCATATTCCCTCATGGAACTCTCTTATTAGTTCGTGGGCTTGGTTTTGATCAATGCATCTCAGTAGTATACCATCATAATTTCTTCTGAACAATATGTCAGCAATAATCACATATTGATTCGCCTTGATATTCAGTGTTCTTCACTCCTTGGGGTTCATGGTGACAAGAAATTTTCTGGACCTTAAGTAGAATATAATATCTCTGTACCATTCTGAATCATCTAACGATTCATTGACTGAAATTGAAATCATTCCATTGACTAAATCCCCATTCTCTATGAGTTTAAATAAACCTTGTCCTTTGTTAGCTTTTAAAGGTTTAATCTCGATAGCATATTCTTGTATATTTGCCAACCAGTTAGCCCATTTTCCTTCTCTCAATTGTTGATATAGAAGCATCTTCACTGGTGATGAGGGAACATAAGAAATAACATGGGAGTTCAATATGTACGTGTGAAAGTGTGCCACTTCTTTTATAAGAGCCAAGGCCCGCTTCTCCAGTTATGAATACCTCAACTCATAGTCATGTAGGGTTTTGCTCATGAAACTTATTGGAAGTTCTTCTCCTTTGATATTCTTCTAAGTAAGAACAGATGCAACAACTATCTATGTAGCAAATGAATAGATGATGAAATCTCTTTGAAATTCCATACTAGTGAGAACATGAGCAGTGGTGATTGCTCCTTTGATATTATTGAACACATCTTGAGTATCCGTTGTCCATTCGAACCTTTGTTACTTTTTCAACAACAAATTTATCAGCTTCATGATACTTGCATAATCAGGAATAATTCTTCACACAAAATTGATCTTGCTAAAAAATGATTGGACTCCCTTCTGGGATGTCGGGGGGTTGATCTCATTTATTGATTGAACTCTTTCTAGATCTATGCAAATCCCTTCCTTGCACACGATATGGCCCAACAATTTGCCTTGAGTCACAACGAACAAGCATTTCTTTGGATTCAGAGAGACACCATATAATCTACCTCTTTCAAAAACCTTTCTCAAATGATGGATATGATCATCCCTTTTCTTTGGATGCACTGTCAAGTCATCTTGATAGTCTGCCATAAACTTTCCTATCAATCCGCTAAATGCATGATCCATGGCCCTCTGGAATGTGGCTCCAACGTTCTTCAAACCAAAGGGCATTCTAGCATATGCATATGTCTCCCAAGGTGTGATAAATGTCGTCTTTTCTTTGTCTTCCTTGGCTACCAAGACTTGGTTATCTCCGGAAAAACCATCCAACATGGACATGCAGGTTGATCCAGTAACTTGTTGGAGAAGGAAATCCATATTAGGAAAAGGAAATTTATCCTTTATGCTTGCTTTGTTAAGGTCTCTTAAGTCAACACACATCCGGATTTCTCTTGTCTTTTTTCTTACAATCACTGGATTTGAGAGCCAGTCTGAGTGTCTAATGGGATAAACTATTCCCGCCTTCTTCATTTTCTCCAATTCAATCTTTACTAGGGGTTTCATCTTGGGATTCATCATCTTTATTTTTTGCTTCACTGGCTTTGCTCCTTCCCTTAAAGGAATGATATGTTGGAATATAGTTTTATCATAAGATTTTAAATCATCATAGGTCCAAGCGAACACATTGATATATTCCTTGAATAAGGCAACATATTGATCAACTTCCTCAATGGTGCAATCAACTCCCAAGTTGACATATTTCGGGCAAATGTCAGTTCCAATATTGACTTTTCTCGTCTCTTGCACTTTTCAAACTAAACTTCTTCAAGGATATTCTTAGCATGATCGTCTTTCGTAAAAATAGATTTAGATTGTATACAATATTTGGGGATAACAGACGAGTGATCGTCTTCATCATCATCATCATTTAAGAAAAAAAATCCAGTTGTTCATCGTTCTCAAATACTTGCAAGTATTCAATGTTATCGATGGTTGGAAAGCTCTTTCTACTTGGAAAGACGTTTTGCTTTGGATATCATCTAGGTTTGATAATGAGGCCTCTAGGGCTAATGAATCTACCTTGTGATTCTTGTCCCTTAGGATAAAAAACATGTTGAAGGGACTGAAAGTTTCCATTAACTCGTTAATTCTTTTGAAATATAACTTAAGTATTTCCTTTTTTATTTTGTACCTCTAGGTCACCTGATTGATGACCAACTCCGAGTCACCAGTTACAATTAGATGTTCTATTTTCATTTCCTGTGTAAGGATCATCTCCTAAATCAAAGCTTCATACTCTACCTCATTATCATTGCATGAAAACTCCAGTCTAATAGTGTGTGGATGCATAATATTACTTGGACTTATAAGAACAATTCCAACTCCATTTCCAAGGCTTGAATATGATCCATCAAAGGACATCCTCCAGTACCCTTTAAACGGGTATTCTTGATTCTCTATGTCTTTTTTGTTGTAAATGAGTGTGTGAATCTATATTGCTTTATAAGGTTATAGTACAAAACTTATGCAAGGTTTCCCAGGATTTGCCTTAACGGAAACCAGATCTGGGGTCCTTGGAGTGCAGTATCTGAAAATAAACAAAAAGTGCCTGGGTGACCACAATGGGAAACCAACCTAGGCAACCATAATCCAGTCTAAAAACTTCATCAAAAGAAATAAAAAAAGTTTGAACATAGTGGGGTGAGCTCTTAATCTGAGAGACAAGGTCTGGGCGGGTTGCGCTAGTCTAGGTTGATGGGGTGCTCTGTGTCCCCTTTCTGCTGTGCCACGTCCTCCTCCCTCTGTTCCACCAAATGTAGCTTTTTGATGCAAGCTGGGGTTCCATTACTGTCGGCTGGAGTGATATCTATATGGTGGACGTAGTGTAGATAGAGATGAAATTGTCCTGCCATCCGCTCCAGTTTCTCCTGTTGTCTTTTCTGGTCCTCCACCAGCCTTTTTACCCCCATCTCCAGGTTGTTGAGGCGGTTGAGAATTCCTATGCGCTCTTTCTTCTACTCTTTGGTTTCCGTCCTATTGGTCTCCCCCCAGTTCACACACATCTTACCTATCAGCATTTTGGTTCTCCAAGCTTCCTCCAC
Organism: Picea mariana; assembly: GCA_032191745.1. Taxonomy (NCBI): domain Eukaryota; kingdom Viridiplantae; phylum Streptophyta; class Pinopsida; order Pinales; family Pinaceae; genus Picea; species Picea mariana. The sequence goes on along the minus strand of JASDQU010243681.1, from coordinate 56,824 downwards.
CGTCCTGTGGTAGAGGGTTATCCTCGATTGTGTGGTTCTGGGGTCCTGTATCCTCCCTACTTCCTGTGTTAGTGTTGACCAGGCTTTGCCCCTGCGGGCATTGTTAATTTTGCCCTCCCATATTTTAATGATCATATTCCCCTTGGTGTCTACCTTCGTGAGGAAGGTGCTCCTTGCATCCCTGGCTGCCTGTTCAATTCTTGTCATCCGACGGGTGCTCTGTGGAGGTTCCTTTCTCTGGGGGCCTCTCTTGCTACTGGTTTTCTTCATGTGCACCATATTAACTTGTAGATGGTGGTTCTTACGTTGGGTTCTTTCCCTGTTCCGCTGCACTTCCTTATGATAAGTAAGGTGGCCCTTTTAATTGCGATGCCTCATTCTGTGATATGTGCTGGTGTCCCAGCCTTTATGGAGCCAACTCGACTGCGGTCTCGTCCTTGCAATCATGATCTGCTCATCAAGGTGGTCCTGCCAGTCAGAAGACTTAGTTCCAGAGCGTGTGCATTTGATGACCCTGCCGTTATCCTTGTGCTAATGCTCTGCCCTGCTCATTATACGCCATCCATTTCCCGGTCCCATCTTGGTACTTAGGTGAGGTGTGTTCCTACTTAGCTTTGGTGAGACCTGTCATCCATAATCCTTTGCTTCCTACGAGCTAGGTCCATCGTCCTTTGCCGCCTGTGATTTATCTCTTCTTTTTTCTAATGGGTAACTTCTGTACTTCTTTTTATTGACGGGGCTGTGGTACCGTACCTTCGCCTGATGTGTGATCTGCATTTGCATTTGCAACCTTATTTGATTGGTGGGCCATCAGATTTTTTCTGGGACCTACGTGTCCTATAGTGTCTGTTGCACCTCCATTATTGTCGTAATCTTTCGTACTACTCCTGTTATCTCAGTCTTTTGCCGCAAGTTGGGTGTAGTCTGCTCAGAACTGACCTTGTGGGATGTTGCTTCAGATTGTGTCCAGTTTTGGACCTTCGTTCTCGACCCCCTCATTTGCTATTCTGTCCGCCAGTCCATTTGCTGACCTCCTCACCCAGCGCAACTCCACATTGATCCCTGTCCGCAAGTGCTCCTAGATTTTTTTTAGTAGGTAGGCCAATCGCCAGTGCCTCTGGATCTTGCCTATTTTGGTACCGTTTTGGAGTTTTCTCACTATGTTGATGACTAGCGCAGAGTCTCCTTCCACTATGGCGTTCGTCATCCCCTCTCGGCTGAGAATCTCCAGACTTGTCTCCAGGGCCCTGAATTCTACGGCGTTATTGGTGGATTTGCCCAGGCTCCCCACATATAGTCGTATGATGTTCCCTTTACTATCCTTGATTACTCCTCCCATACCTGTTCTTCTTGGGTTGCCTTTCACCGCCCCATCAAAATTCAACTTGAGAGAGCCTGGAGGTGGCGGTTTCCAGTTGCGCTCACCTACTTGGAGTTGTGGTTGTTGTCTGTTTGGATTGGGGTTGCACCCACCAGTTAGTTGGAAAACCTCTAGGACTCTGGAATCCTGATCAGTTGGTTGCACGCTACCCTCCTGGTAGTTGTGACTCATCACTGTCTTGCATATCATGGAGGTTATTGTTTCCTTGATCTTCCCTTCTGGCTAGCTTTGGTTTTTGAAAATCTGCCTGTTCCTTTCCTTCCATGTCGACCATATGATCATTCTTGGGGTGAGGATCCAACAGAGGTTCACCTCTGCTTGGTCGTTGTAGTTTTCTCTCCAGAGCTTGATTGTTGCGGCTATGTTACCACAGATCTTGTCTGACTGACGGAAGATACTTGCTGCCCAGTCCCACAGTTCTGTAGTGTAGGCGCATTCGTCAAGGAGATGGTTGGTTGTTTCTTCCTGAGTTTGACATAGTTGACATCTTGATGGACCAGTGAAACCTCTTTTCCTTAGGTTATCCCAAGTTAGGATGCGGTTGTGTAATATTAGCCACTGTAAGATCTTAATCTTTGGCCATTGGAGGTTGTTCCAGAGCTTATCCCAGTGTTGCACTAGGTCATCCTGGTCTGGGTCCACCATATAGTTCCAGACTTATTTTAGGTTGAATTCCCCTCCGTCCTTTTTGCTCCACCTCAGTTGGTCTTCTCCTTCCGTTACTGTTATTTTTTGTCTACCCAGTTCCTCCTCCAGCTCTTTTATTGTGGTTGCGGGTATCTCATTGTTTTGAGGAATAATCTTGTCCCAGGTTCTCCATTTGTTGCGATCCAATCCCTACTGCCAGTATTGATAGACGTTGATTTTTCCTTGCATGATGAGGTCCTATTGGAGTATCCCTCTGTCCGGGTTTTCCATCCTTGGTTCTTGTTGCCAAGCGTCCTCCCAAAATCTGGCTGTTCTTCCATTCTTGATTTCCCAAAAGCTGTGTGTTTGAATCCATGCTTTATTGTGCCATGCTAGGTTCCAGATGGTTGAGCCTTCCCTGGTTCCTCCAAAGTGGATTATGTCCTGGTCGCGGGTGTCCGGTGCATACTTTTCCTTCCATAGGTTTACCCAAGGTGTTGTAGTTTCTTTGACCCAACGCCACCATAGTTTCGCCCCATATGCATTGTTGGTCATTTGTGGATCTTGCAGCCCCAAGCCTCCTTTTCTTTTTGGCCTGCAGACTTTCTCCCAGGCCACCAGGGCCCACTTTTTCTTTGTTTCCGCACCTCGCCACAGGAACTCCCTCTGGATGGATCTGATTTTCTGTAGGATCCCTTGTGGAGTGGGGAAGACTGACATCATATAAGTTGGGATAGCTTGTAAGATAGTCTTAGTTAGGATCAGTTTTCCAGCTAGATTAAGGGACCTATACGTCCAGTTTTTTACCCGCTCCTGTAACCTGTTTATTACTCCTTCCCAAGTTGACAACTTATATACTTTGTCTGTCAAAGGAACCCCCAAATACTTGGTTGGGAGTGTTTTCCGTTCAAAGCCTAGAATGTTGGTCAAATTCCTTTGGATAGTTGGGTTGGTATTAAAGAAAAAGATCATTGACTTGGAGTGGTTAATCTTAGTGCCCGAGGCTTCTCCAAAATCTTCTAGGATGCGTTTGTAGGCTTTGGCTCCTTTGACCGTGGGTATGCAGTGGAGGAGTGTATCATCTACAAACTGTTGGTGGGTTGAAGTAGGGCAATTTTTGAAGGGTTTGAGCCCTATTATTTCTCCGGTTGTTGTTGCACTCTTTATGCTCCTGCTAAGGCCTTCCATCATCAGAATGAACATGAAGGGGGACAACAGGTCGCATTATCTGATCCCTCTCGTGGGCCAGAAATGTTTGGCTGGGGATCCATTGATTAGTAGCGAGTAGCTTGTTGTGGATACTAGGCTGACAATCCAACTGATCTAGTGCTGGGTGAAACCAAAGGCTTCCAAAGTCTTGATCATGTAATGCCAATTAATTTAGGTCCAATTGTATTAACATTCCCCCCCTCTTCTGAAGTTTTAATGTGTGAATGATCTCATGGGCCTGGATGATATTGTCCATTATTTGTCTACCTTCCATGAAGCCTGCCTGTTCTTGCGAGATCAGTGAAGGTAGGAGGGGTTTCAATCTATTTTCTATGACTTTGGAGATAATCTTGTAGATCACGTTACAAAGTGATATGGGTCTGTACCGGCCCAGGGTTTTGGCTTCATTTTCTTTAGGTATTAGGGTGATCATGGTTGCGTTTAGTGCTTTAAGGATGGAGGCAGACCTTATAGAGTCCTCTACTACCTTATAGATGTCATATTTGACAATTTCTCAGCAGGCTTTGAAGAACTCCACAGTGAAGCCATATGGACCTGGTGCTTTCCCACTGGGCATTTCTTGGAGAGCTTGATCAACTTCTTTCGTGGCAATAGGTTTGTTCAGGAAGATGTTTTGTTCCTCGGTAACCAGGCATGGAATATGCTGGGTTATCTTCTGGATGGCCTTCGATCTGTCTTGATGAGGTTCTTGGGCTATCCCATGGAAGTGGATGACCAGAGCACTTTCGATCTTCTGATGTGAATCGTACTCGATTCCATCCTGGTCCTTGATCTTTAGTATTTTGTTATGGGCTCTTCTGGCCATGGTTGTTCTGTGGAAGAACTTGGTGTTTCGCTCTCCTTCATTTATTCATTGGATGTGGGACTTTTGACGCCAGAGTGTTTCCTCCTACTAGCATCGCGCCTCCCATTCTTGTGTCATTTGGAGCTCTTCCTTTTTCCGGTCCTCCTTATAGCCTTCCCGTAAGCAAGTTTCTTGGAGTTTTTTCATTTTTTCTTCGATGTCATTTTTCTCTGTGTTTATATTCCCAAAGATATCCATGTTCCATTCCTTGAGTTTTTTTTCTGATGTATTTAAGTTTCTTGTGTAGTTTGAACATCCTAGTCCCTTGCTCCGGTTGCTCCTCCCACCACCATTGTTTGATTTTTCCCTTGAAAGTCGGGTGATCGATCCATAATTTGTCAAATTTGAAGGGTCTGTTCTTAGGTGTTGTTTGGAAGCCTGCTTCCAGTTGTACTGGCCAGTGATTAGATTTACCCCAGAGGAGGATGTTGCAGTCTAAGGTTAGCTCCTGCATGATGATTGACTCCGATATAAGGAATCGGTCAAGTCTTGTAGCTACCTGGAACTGGTTCATCCGTTTATTGGTCCAAGTGAACTGGCCATTCTTGGTTTGGAGGTCTACCATCTTCGCTCTGTCTATAAAATTTGAAAACTCCTCTGCATCCCAATCCAATCTTCTCGTACCACCCTTCTTTTCCGTAAGGGAGGTGATAATGTTGAAGTCCCCTGCCAGTATCCAGTGGAGTTTGGTGGCTCAGCCTTTTATATCTTCTAGGTTTCGAATCATTCCTTTCTTTTCCTTTGGCTCATGGGGCCCATACACATTTGTGGATAGAATCTCCTCAGTATTTCTGATGCAGGAGCATCGCCAACAACAAGCGAGTGTGGGGCACACACCAACGCATTTTGGGCACATGATGAATTGTTTAAAATATTTTGAAGTTGGATGCACCAAACATAAATGAAACAAGTAAGAAAGGGCGTACTTCCATATTGTAAACAGACCTTGAGTGTCTCACTCTCGTCTGTATTAGGTGAAGGCATTTATGTTAATGAATGTAAGTAGGTAGAATTGAATTCCTAGATTAGACAGTTTTAGGAGCTGAAGGGAAATGAGATATAGACACCCTCATTTGTATCATTGTAACATTAGCAACATTATGAGAAGAGAGCATAGGAGAGCAGAAGTAGAAAACTGTGTAGAAGAACCCCATGTACAGAAGTTCTGAGATTAATATATGAAGCTTGATTCAGAATCATGGCGTTCAATTACTTTTCGTGTATGCATGATTGAATGTTATGCTCGTGCTTGTTTACCCTCTGTTATGCATTTGCTTTGATGTGTGAATGTTTGATTTCATATTAAATGTCTGAAATCTGAAGAGGGAGAATAAAGAATGAGTTTCAATTGTTTCTCTGTCTGAGCAAGAGTTTTCCTGCAAGGAGTGCAGTGAAATCGTCCGCAAGGGTGCGTTGATGGGTTCAGAGTATCAATCTCTGAAAGCTCAGGAGGAAGAACATTGTTCTCATTCTCACAGAAGTGCAAGTTAAGCACAAGATCCATGCAAGGTGCGCGCTGGCTGAACAGGATCTCAGAGGTTGCAAACCTGAGTGAACTGTGCAAAGACTGATGTCATAGAGAGTGCACAAAGTCAGAGAATTCAAATACTTGGAGTGTATTTGAAGAAGTGTTGCAAGGAGTGCGTGCAGGAGTCTTCTTGAAGACTCGAGTTGTCGAAGAAACGCTCAGGAAGTTTAGTGCCTTGAAGTATTGGAAGAAGGTGCAGCGATATCGTTTCGTGGGTGGACCAGTTTTGCGAAAGAACACTGTGTTCATTTCACAGAAATCGTCAAGGAGGAATTGAATGGTCAGAGTTCTCCGTGGAGAATTCACGAGGTTCCAAGAACTGTCAGATCTTGCAGAGGAGCAAGGAGGTTACGACAAGCATTCGTCAAGTGTAAATCTCGGAAGAATTGGACCGTAGGATCCGAACCAACAAGAGCCGTTGGATCACCCACGCAAATCTCATTTCGGGGTTTCGTGAGTTGAAGGGTTGAATCCTTTGCATCAAGACTCATGAGGTTGCGAAACCGTGAGAGAATCGTAGTCATTCATTAGGAGGAGGACAGATGGCAGAGATCAAGGGATCTCGTGAACTCGGAGGTTCGCCAGGTGAGAGCCCAATACTTGGGTGCTCCAAGTCGCGAGTGGCGAAATCACGAGGAGCGAGGATAGCCGTTGGATCCAGGTCACGGGAGGACCGTTGGATCAGGAACCCCATCACATTTTGCGCATTCGGGGGTTCGGAGGTTGAAAGGAGTTGTTTTCGACATCAAAAGTCACGAAGTGCCGAGTAGCGAAAAGTGCTAGCACTTAGCCTAGCCAGTGGTCACTCACAGAAGGTGCTGACAAAGAAGAAGAGCTATAACCATTTTGCGATCTCGGGTATCACAGATTTGAGAAGGAAGAGTCAGGAGTCACGACTCGCGAACTCGCGAGATTGTGAGCTGCAAAAAGGACCTGTGGATCTATCGATAATTTACAGAGATTCGAAAGAGCCGATCCAGCTCAAGGGCATATAGAACGATCCTGTGAGCGGATCTCGGTCTTGAGGGCCGATAGGTCTGCGTCAGTTTTGGTATCAAAGCTTGACTCTGTTTGTATACTTCAGACAGGGAAAGCGAGAAAGAAAGATTCACCATGCCATTGAGGAGAAGAGACATGCAAACACTCGATCTGCTAGAGGATAGGGAGATTCCGAGAAGAAGGGGTAGGCAGATGCCAGATCCAGCCATGGAGAGAGAGATGCATGACTTACGCGCCAGACTCGAGGACATGGAGATAGCACAGAGGCACACAACCGATGTTGGAGATGTCAGTGATTCTGAAAGTGAAAATGAAGCTGGACATGAAAGAGAAGAAGTCATAGCAGAAGATGCAACAAATGAACGCCTGATTAGGGCTGTTGCAAGAATGGGTGCTAAGGAAAAAATGGATATTCCAGTATACGAAGGAAACCTAGATGCCGAAGAGCTTCTAGACTGGATTAGAGCTCTGGACACATATTTTGACTATGAAGATGTCGAAAAGGACAAAAAGGTCAAACATGTTGTCACAAGATTAAAAGGATATGCAACATTGTGGTGGGATGAGCTACAAGCTGACAGACACTGCAAAGGCAAGCAGAAAATCAAGAGTTGGGATAGGATGATCATGAAGATGAAGGTGAAATTTATTCCCAGGGATTACCAAATTACTCTGTTTCGGAGAATGAAAAATTTGAGACAGAAGCTGATGACAGTGAAGGAGTACACTGAAGAATTCTACAGGCTGAACATTAGGGCAGGTCATTGGGAAAGTGATGATGAAAAGGTTGCCAGATATATGAATGATCTGAGATATGACATTCAGGATGAGATGAGCATGATGACCATCCGAACGGTGGAAGATGCTTATCAGATGGCTCCAAAAGCTGAAGAGAAGCTAGGCTGAAAACAAAGTCAAAGAAGCCGAGGCATAAGTCAACCCAGAGGCAAATCAGTTGCCCAGGATAGAAATCAGAAACTCAAGGAAGAGTGGAAGAAACCTCAAACTCAACCCAAGAGAGGTGGAAGTTCATAGAAAGGGAAGCATACCGAACAGAGAGGTCAGTATGCTGATGGAAACATTTTTCCTCGTAACAGAGGTAGAGGAAGAGGTGGAGTGGTGAAATGCTTCACATGTGGAAAGGTCGGACATAAATCTTATGAGTGTCCAGACAAAAAGAAAGAAGGTGGTGAAACTCACATCGCTGAAGCACAAAGGTGGAATGTTGAGGCAGAAGATGTTGAAGGCGGAAGATTGTTGATGATGTGAAAAGTTCTCTTAACGCCAGAGAAGGAGGTGGAGAATCCAGTGCAAAGGAACATTCTTTTCCGGACTGCTTGCAAGACCAAGGACAGGGTATGCAAGGTCATTGTGGACAGTGGTAGCATAGATAATCTTGTTTCTACAGAGATGGTAGAAAATATGGAGCTGGAGACTATTGAACATCCGAGCCCATACAGAGTTTCGTGGCTACAAAAAGGACATCAGGTAAATGTCACTAACCAATGTTTAGTTGAATTTAAAATAGGAGGGTATAAAGATGAAATACTCTGTGATGTTATTCCCATGGATGTTTGTCATCTATTGCTGGGTATACTGTGGCAATATGACAAAAATGTGATTCATGATGGGAGGAAGAACACATACACCCTAGAGAAGAATGGGAGAACTCACATGTTGCTTCCAATCAAAGATAAAGAGGTGAAACCTGAAGTAAGCAACACTGTACTTCTCATGAGTGGGAAGGAACTTCTTACAGAGGTTAAGAAGAAGGAGGAACCGCAATTCATTATGGTCAGGAAACCTAAGATTGTTTTAACCAGTACAAGGGTAGATGATTTACCAGAAGAGGTTCATAAACTGTTGGAAGAGTTTGCTGACATAGTAGTGGACAAACTACCTCGTTCGTTGCCACCAATAAGAAGTGTGAGTCATCATATCGATCTCATACCTGGAGCTAGTTTACCAAACAAAGCAGTGTACGGATTGACACCACAGGAGAATGAAGAGGTCAAAAGACAGATCCAGGATTTAATGGACAAAGGGTTGATTAGAGAAAGCTTGAGTCTGTGTGCTGTTTCGACAGTACTCAGCCCGAAGAAAGACGGAGGCTGGAGGATGTGTACTGACTCGAGAGCGATCAACAAGATAACCATCAAGTACAGATTTCCATTGCCAAGGATGGATGATTTGATGGATTGCTTGAGTGGGGCCAAATTTTTTTCAAAGATTGATTTGAAAAGTGGATATCACCAGATTCGTATGAGAGAAGGTGATGAATGGAAGACAACCTTCAAGACTAACGAAGGGTTGTATAAATGGCTTGTTATGCCATTTGGCTTAACGAATGTGCCAAGTACTTTCATGAGGCTGATGAACGAACTCCTGAAGGATTTCATCAGAAAATTTGTCATTGTGTATCTTGATGACATACTGATTTTCAGTAAAACAGAGGCAGAGCATCTGGAACATTTGGCTACAGTGATGAAGAGATTACAGCAAGAGAAGCTGCTGATAAACATGAAGAAATCTTCATTCATGAAGATAGAGCTCATTTATTTGGGTTTTGTTATTTCTGCAGATAAGTTGAGGATGGATCCAGATAAGGTAGAGGTAATTAAGAATTGGCCATCACCAAAAAGTATATTTGAAGTGAGAAGTTTTCATGGATCGACTAGTTTCTACCAGAAGTTCATCAATAATTTCAGTGGAATTAGTGCACCAATGATGGACACAGTGAAGAAGAGACACAAGTCTTTTCACTGGACAGAAGAGGCTGACAAAAGCTTCAATTTGTTGAAGAAGAAAATCATGGAACAACCAATTTTGGTGTTGCCGGATTTTAAAAAGACATTTCAAGTAAAATGTGATGCAAGTGGATTTGCAATAGGGGCAGTCTTGAGCCAAGAACACAAGCCGATAGCATACTTCGGTGAGAAGATGAATGAAGTGAAAGTGAAATACTCCACGCATGACAAGGAGTTCTATGCTATTATCCAGGCATTGAAGAGGTGGAGACACTATTTGATTCCTAAGGAGTTTGTCTTATACAATGACAATCATGCTTTGCAATTTGTGACTCAACAAGAGAAGTTGAATCAAAGACATGTAAAATGGGTTGAATACATGTAGAACTTTACTTTTGTAATTAAGCATATTTCTAGAACTGCTAACAAAGTTGTTGATGCTTTGAGCAGGAAATGTTTGTTGTTGCAGGAGTTCAGAGTCAAAACACTGGGTTTTGATGATCTCAGGGATATGTACAGAGATGATCCAAATTTTAAAGAGGCGTATGAAGCAGCTGAGAATCCAATTCTCAGGGACAGAAGTCAATGGACAGAATATATGATCCAGGATGGGTTGTTATTCAGGGCAATCAATTATGTATTCCAAAATGCTCCATGAGGGAGAATTTGCTAAAGGAGAAGCATAGTGGAGGATTGGCCGGACATTTCGGTCATGACAAGATGTTCTCAAAGCTAAATGAGTCATATTATTGGCCAGGAATGAGAGCAGAGGTCAAAAGATTTGTGGACAGATGCAGAATTTGTCAGCATTCAAAAGGGAAGAGGCAGAATGCAGGATTTTATCAACCGTTACCCATACCTGACAGACCGTGGGATGCGGTGAGCATGGACTTCATATTGGGGCTACCAAGAACACAAAGAGGGTTTGACTCGATCTTTGTGGTGGTGGATAGATTTTTTAAGATGGCACACTTCATACTGTGTCAGAAAACCAGTGACGCAAGTCACATTGCGAATCTATTTTTCAAAGAAGTCATTTGACTTCACGGCTTACCAAGGAGCATAGTTTCGGATCGAGACACCAAGTTTGTGGGACACTTCTGGAGGACCTTATGGAAAAAGTTGGGAACAAATTTATCGTTCAGTTTAGCTTATCATCCTCAGACAGATGGATGGACAGAAGTTGTGAACAGAAGTTTGGGAGACTTGCTGAGGAGCTTGGTGACAGAACACCACAGTTAGTGGGACAATATTCTGCCACAGGCGAAATTTGCATATAATGATTCAATCAATAGAAGCACAGGGAAAAGTCAATTCTAGATTGTTTATGGGATGCAGCCAAGAGGAGTTTCGAAATTGAGAGATTCAGAACATAATGCAACTAGGAGTGCTAGTGCAGAAGATTTTGCAGAAGCAATGAAGGAACTTCACAGCCAGGTGAAGGAGCGATTGCAGAACTCGAGCCAAGAGTATAAGCGCAGAGCAGATCAACATAGGAGACAACTTCAATTTGAGATTGGTGATTTGATTCTAGCACATCTGAAAAAGGAAAGGTTCTCGAAGGGGACATATAACAAACTGAAGATGAAGAAGATCGGACCATGTAAGGTCTTGAAGAAATTTGGGGCAAATGCTTATGAGATTGAATTACCCGATGGGATCGGAATTTCTCCGATATTCAATGTCTCAGATTTGTACCCATACAAAGCTGGGGAAGCAGGAACAAGTGATGAACAACCAGAGGCTCAGTGGACAAAACACATGCAAGTTGCAGAGAAGCCACAGATGGAAAGCATACTGGACAAAAGAGTTAGCAAGAGGACCAGGAGAAAGGAATACTTTGAATACTTGGTCAAGTGGAAGGGACATCCAGTTCAAGATGCCAGCTGGGAGAATGAAGAAGAGATCCAAAAGCATGGATAGACCGTGCGAGAGCTCATGGATAGGAGCCCTTGAAAATTTTCAAGCAAGGGAGTATGATGCAGGAGCATCGCCAACAACAAGCGAGCGTGGGGCACACACCAACGCATTTTGGGCACATGATGAATTGTTTAAAATATTTTGAAGTTGGATGTGCCAAACATAAATGAAACAATTAAGAAAGGGCGTACTTTCATATTGTAAACAGACCTTGAGCATCTCGCTCTCGTCTGTATTAGGTGAAGGCATTTATGTTAATGAATGTAAGTAGGTAGATTTGAATTCCTAGATTAGACAGTTTTAGGAGACGGAGGGAAACGGGATATAAACACCCTCATTTGTATCATTGTAACATTAGAAGCATTATGAGAAGAGAGAATAGGAGAGCAGAAGTAGAAAATTGTGTAGAAGAACCCCATGTACAATACAAAATTTCTGAGATTAATATATGAAGCTTGATTCAGAATCATGGCGTTCAATTACTTTCCGTGTATGCATGATTGAATGTTATGCTCATGCTTGTTTACTCTCTGTTATGCATTTGCTTTGATGCATGAATGTTTGATTTCATATTAAATGTCTGAAATCTGAAGAGAGGGAGAATAAAGAATGAGTTTCAATTGTTTCTCTATCTGAGCAAGAGTTTTCCTGCAAGGAGTGCAGCGAAATCGTCCGCAAGGGTGTGTTGACGGGTTCAGAGTATCAATCTCTGAAAGCTCAGGAGGAAGAACATTGTTCTCATTCTCGCAGAAGTGCAAGTTAAGCACAGGAGCCGTGCAAGGTGTGCGCTGGTTGAACAAAATCTCAGAGGTTGCAAACCTGAGCGAACTGTTGAAAGACTGATGTCGCAGAGAGTGCACAGAGTCGGAGAATTCAAATACTTGGAGTGTATTTGAAGAAGTGCCGCAAGGAGTGTGTGCAGGAGTCTTCTTGAAGACTCAAGTTGTCGAAGAAACGCTCAGGAAGTTTAGTGCCTTGAAGTATTGGAAGAAGGCGCAGCGATATCGTTTCCCGGGTGGACCAGTTTTGCGAAAGAACACTGTGTTCATTTCGTAGAAATTGTCAAGGAGGAATTGAATGGTCGGAGTTCTCCGTGGAGAATTCACGAGGTTCCGAGAACCGTCAGATCTTACAGAGGAGCAGGGAGGTTACGACAAGCATTCATCAAGTGTAAATCTCGGAAGAATCGAACCGTAGGATCCGAACCAACAAGAGCCGTTGGATCACCCACGCAAATCTCATTTCGGGGTTTTGTGAGTTGAAGGGTCGAAACCTTTGCATCAAGACTCACAAGGTCGCGAGATGTGAAGTCACGAAACCGTGAGAGAATCATAGCCATCCGTTAGGAGGAGGATAGGTGGCAGAGATCAAGGGATCTTGCGAACTTGGAGGTTCACCAGGTGAGAGCCCAAGACTTAGGTGCTCCAAGTCGCGAGTGGCGAAATCGCGAGGAGCGAGGATAGTTGTTGGATTCAGGTCATGGGAGGACCGTTGAATCAGGAACCCCATTGCATTTTGCGCATTCGGGGGTTCGGAGGTTGAAAGGAGTTGTTTTCGACATCAGAAGTCACGAAGTGTCGAGTAGCGAAAAGTGCTAGCGCTTAGCCTAGCTGGTGGTCACACATAGAAGGTGTTGACAGAGAAGAAGAGCTATAACCATTTCGCGATCTTGGGTATTGTGGATTTGAGAAGGAAGAGTCGGGAGTCACGACTCGCGAACTCACGAGATTGCGAGCTGCGAAAAGGACCTATGGATCTATCGATAATTTACAGAGATTCGAAAGAGCCGATTCAGCTCAAGGGCATATAGAACGATCCAGTGAGCGGATCTCGGTCCCGAGGGCCGATAGGTCTGCGTCAGTTTCCTATGATTTGCATGCGTACCGTTAGGGTGTACCTAATTACCNTTCGCGATCTTGGGTATTGTGGATTTGAGAAGGAAGAGTCGGGAGTCACGACTCGCGAACTCACGAGATTGCGAGCTGCGAAAAGGACCTATGGATCTATCGATAATTTACAGAGATTCGAAAGAGCCGATTCGGCTCAAGGGCATATAGAACGATCCAGTGAGCGGATCTCGGTCCCGAGGGCCGATAGGTCTGCGTCAGTTTCCTATGATTTGCATGCGTACCGTTAGGGTGTACCTAATTACCTCGACTGCTATTAAATTTAGGATTTGTGGGTTCCACAGAGTGAGTATGCTACCTGACCTTTGGTGGTCTTCGATGGCTACCATCTTGTACTTGCGCCAGTGTTGTTTACTGATTGCTTCCATTCTGTCTATAGTACATTTCGTCTCTTGAATAAAACAAAGATCCGATTGCTCCTGCTTTAGTTTATTCCTAAGGATTCTTTGTTTTCTTGGGCTGTTTAGGCCCCTTATATTCCAAGTTATAACCTTCATTTTTAAACATGTGGGGGAGAGTGGGGAAAGAGTTTCTTGATCTTACCTGAGTTTATCAATAGCACTCCCAACTTCTGTAGTGCTACGCTGTTTGATTTCCTGCCTTTTTTCCTTCTTGTCTGTTTGGGTGATGGTTGCGATTGTCCCTTGCCGGATTTCACTCCTAGGTGTCCTATCTCCCCGTGTGTGCATTTTTTTCCTCTGGCTTTGGCTTCCTCCCGTAGGAGGAACATGTATTGGATGCGGTTGAGTTGCTTTGTTGGTACGTTGTCGACTCCCTGCCTTTTCCATTGTTCTAATATGTGTGGAAGGTCTATCCCTTCCCTTTCCACCAAGTCTGTGAGATCAGGGTCTTCTATACCTACTTCACTCGGGGTCATCTCTGCATCCCCCTCTACGTCTTGCATGGCAGTGTTGTCCTCTTTTGTTTCTCTGTCATCGGGGTTGCGCAACTCCTCTAAGCTGTTGTAATGTTTAGCTGTTGGGTGGGATATTTTGTTGCTTGGTCCTTGACTTCTGGAACTTTTGTCGAGTCCTTTCCTTCTGCTGTCCCTTTGTTTGTTTGGTCCCTTCCTTACATCGTATTCCAAGTCTCCTGGGTATTTCCTGCCGAGGTTTTATTTTTCTTTCTGTTCCTGGGGTTCAGGGTTATAAACCCTTCCTCATCTTGTTGTGTTTTGGGATTTACCGCTTCCTGCCTTTTGTTTAGAGGGCACTCTCTGATCAAGTGTCCATGCTCATGGCATCGTCTGCATCTAAAGGGGATCTGTTTGTAATCTATCTTTTGGATCCATTCCTCATCCTTGAATTCTAGACTTATGGCTTCTGGGAGTGCTCCAGAAATGTCCATCTCTATACAGATTCTTACATACAATGTGTATCTTCCTTTTAGGGTGGCTTCTGAGGTCTTCACATATTTCCCCAATTTGTTTCCTATTGCTTCAAAGGTAGAGGGCAGCCAGTAGTTTAGGGGTAGGGAATAGAGTTTCAGCCATACTGGTACCTTTTTGAACGTTTCTTTCTCTGGGGCAAAATTTTCTTTCTAGGGTTGCATGTAGAGTCCCGCTGAGGCATGAAAGTATGGACCTCCCTCGAAGACTATGTTCCTGTCCTCCAGGTTAATAAAGACTGCTGTGAAGAAACCCTTTGAGCCTAGGTGGAGTTTGACTTCTCCATTTGGCTTCCAGTGGTATTTAATCCAGTTGCACATAGTTCTTTCTGTGGGCCATAACCCCATGAATTTGCATATGAGCGCATGCATCTTCATTTGATCCCTGTAGAGTTGCGTTTGTGGGTCTTCCAGTACCACCTTGGGTAACAATGTTGTTTTGGGTTTGCAGGGGTTGCGCTCCTCTGTCCCGTTAACCTTCCCGGTCTCGTGCTTTTCATTCTGAGTCTCCTTATCAACTTCCTCCATGGTCTCATTTTTGTCTCGACTTCTTTCTTGATGCTTCCCTGGGTCTAATCCCGAGGTTCCTATTGATGGTGCCTTGAAAAATTCGCTTCTTGGCCCTTTTCCTCTGTCCACCACTATCTGTTTTTATGAGGGGGTCCCCTTGCCCCACCTGCCCCCCTCGACTGCTCATGCTGCTCTCTGTTGTGGCCGCGACCTTCAAACCCTAGATTGCCACGACTGTCAATTCTCCGTGTCCCGTATTATCTTTTTGATTCTCCGTGTCTTACAATTGCTCCAGACTTTCATTATTTTCTATGTCTAGGATAACATAGTTTCCAATCCTAACATCTATATAATCCTCCATCAATTCACTGTCCTTCTTCTTGAATAAGAAGGGTTTTCTAGGTTCACGGGGTACTTTAATCATTACTCCTTCTTTTCCTGGTAGCATCATAGAACTTCCATCGTTCATTATGTATCCTCCGATCATAGATGTCCAGTCTCTTCCCAACAAAACTCCATATGCCAGAGGAAGATCTACCACAATAATATTGAAAACTGTAATGATGTGGGTGGCTGATGTAATCCAAGCATAAAAGTCTTTGATTTCTCCATAAGCTGGCACTTTTATGGAATCAATTGCATATATACTTTCACCAGTTTCATAATACTTGGTGCAACTCATGCCCAATGCCTCCATGACCGCCAATGGCATGATATTGTTCGTCGTGCTAGTGTCAACTAAACAATTATGCAGTGCAACATCATGATTTTCAATAGAAATGTAAAAGGGAGGAATTTTACCTCTCAACTTAGTAGTTGACTAGCTAGAGATTTGTTTTGGATCAGTGACAACAACTTCTGCTCTTTCAAATGGATCATCCAACAACTTCAATATGTTTTCTCTTTGCTAGGGAATCTTCACCACTTCCGTAAAGGGCAGGGTTATCCTTAATTTACTCAAATCCTCTACAACATTATATGTCATTTGAGTAGAGTTTGACTTCAGGTGTTGCATTTTCATCACTTTCTCATTTGTTTTTTCCTTTTCTTTTTCTTTTTGGTTCTTTTTATCAGAATCGCCTTTATTTTTTGGCCTATTTAAAATCCTCTTGTCTCGGAGATGTTTTCTTGTGAGTTGGGATCGTTGTCACCCTCTTCAAATATATGCATGGGCATCTCGCATCCGTCCATCTGCACAGTATCAGAGATTGCATCAGGCACATAATAGTTTTCTTGCTCAATTAATTTCTCGTCATAGACGTAATCCAAAATAGCCGCATTTGGAGTAGGTTATCTGGGAACCCTTGGTCTTTGTGGGTTATCCGTGTTCTCAAACCTCACTTTGTTTTCTGGGGGAGAGTTCCTCCTTTTCTTTGGGATTAGAATTCTCGGATTTGGCATGTAATTATATCCCCTTCTTAGTCTGGTTATCTCGTTCTACATTTGTTTGATGGTTCTATTCATCTATGCAATTTCTATTCTTTGCTTAGTTTCTTGTGCTGCCACAGGGTAAACCTTTATGTCAGGTATGGTTCCCTTGAAAAATCCTCCTCCCACCGTTTGGTTCTGAGCCGGTCGAGGCTTGAATTCTTTGTTCTTTCTTGAAATGGAAGCTCCTTGATTATCAATACTTAATCCTCCCAACTACCTTTGTACTCTTCCCAGTATAATGTTGGGGTCGACACCCATTTCAATCATAATTTCTTCCATCTCAATGGCTTTAGTTATTTCCTCCTCCAAAGTATCCATTTGGGATGCTCTGATGGAATATTTTACATTTGGGGGCATTGCATTCTTATAACAACCGAGAATGACTAGGTCATTTGGTATTTTATCTTCTGGAATCCTACTCAAGGTTTTATTGAACCTGAGATTAAAATCTCATATCTTTTCATTCTTCATCAAACAAATCTGGGTGAAATCAATGAGAAGGATATGGTAAGCAATTGGAGGAGAAAACATAGTCAGGAGCATAACTTCGAGGTCATTAACTGAGCGAATTGATCTATTGGGTAATGTTGTATACCATTCATATGCTCTTCCTGATAATGTTTGTAGAAACAACCTTACCATGACATCGTCATACTCAACACGATGAAAATGACAAACATCAAGAAATAAGTGCAGATGCCTCTCTGCATTGATTGATCCATCTCCAAAAAATTCCTTTAAGGTGCCCTTATGGAGAACAGGGAGATCATGTTGCTCACCTATAAGATTTAGAGGGGAATCTCTTACTCTCTTTCGATTATCAAATCATGGGTTTCCTTGGTTTCTTGCAGCATCTCTTTTACCTCCTTGTCTCTCCTCATGATGCTCGTCTTAGGGTTGTTCGTTTCTTTTTTCCACGTCTGGAGAGATTCTAGGGGTAGGCCTTTCACTTCTAAGAATAAAGAGTTGCTTGCTTTTACTTCTGGTAATGGGTCCCTTATATTCGTCCAACTTCAATCCCGACCTTTTTCTTGTGCTGCTCTAGCTAGCCTTTGATTTCTTCAGTCTTGTCCTGCCTCTCTCCTCTATCTTTGGAGGATTTCTCTTTCTTCTTCTTGGACCAAGGTTTGCCAAGACCTTTCTAAATATTCACAGGTCTCGACCATTGATATTACCAAGTTGTATAACTGATGTAAAATGCTTTTTTGATTGTTCCATCCAATTTCAAGGTGGGGTTGATCCACCTGGGGAAAAGCCATATATTCTTTTAAAAACGTTAGACCAAGTTCCACATTTCAGTTCGATTCCCTAATATGGTCGCCAAAAATTTTGACGCTTGAATCCATTAGGACCGAAATGTCAACCTCACGAGGATATAAATCCCCCTGCATTTTTATAGAGGTGGTACTCCTCTTTAGAGTTTCTTGAGATTTTTAAATATTCAAACTGTGGGACTTGATAGAAGTCTGTTGTAGTAGTTCAAAGAAACATAAATATTACAATAAAATAAAAGGAAAATGTTTTTGTTTTTTCTTTAAAGAAAGTTTCCGAAAAAGGACTAGGAATTACACATTTCACACATTTAAAGCAAAAAAGCAAAATTTCCTCACATCCATCATAGTTTAGGATAAAGATTTCTGATCACATAAAATAAAAAAAAGATGATTCGCATGCATAAGAGAACTTTAACAAAGTGGACACATGGGGAACTCAAATAAAGAAAATGATAGATCAACCTCAAATACTTTATATTCTGGAAACAAGGTTACAAAGCAAACTTGAGATTGTTCCCAAAGTAGTTCTCTTGAAAATTCCAAAAATATATAGTTTGTTACATATTTTTGAAATTGTAAATGTGTTTGTCTTAAAGACTGGGATTGGGGCTCCCATGGACCATAAAGAAAATAAATACAAGAAATAAGGTTTTAGAAGGAAGATGGTGGACGGTAGAAGGATCAACAAGACCTGGTAAGAAGAAAAAAGGATTTATCAGTCTTCGGTTAAACCTTTCTAGTGAAAGAGGTGGAATAACTGGATGAAGGACTTGATAAAGGAAAGAAGGATGCGATCAACGTGAAATTACTATGATGGTCGCTCGTTTGTTCATTTTCTCGCTGATGTCCTTTTATTGTTTTCATCAATGGTTATAGGAACCGTCTCAACTGTTTCTTGCCCTTCATTTGTCAGTTTATCGATAACCTTCTTGAACCATTCTTCGATGTAACTTTTCATATGTGCCACGTGGATTTCATGCTGGATTTTAATATTGAACAACTCACCCTCCAAGTCTCGGAGATTAATGGAAATGACATGTAATGTTTCTTCAATATCCTGATGTTTTATAGAGTAATCCAGTAGTCAATTATCTATGGCGTTCTCATCATATACAATTATGCCATAGAAATTTTCAATTGACAATCCTTTAAAAATCTCAACTTGCTCATCGAACTGTTGTTTTGTTAGGAACAACGAGTTGAGGATCAACTTGGGATCTTGGACTTCGTTAGTGCTTTTGGCTAGGTCCACCTCCGTGAGCCTTTTGAATAGCTCTTCTCTCCTTGTTATGGCTTGGCTGCACACTTGAACGATGTTGTTCAAGTTCTTTATTTTCTCTTTCCAGCAGGCATTCAACTGCTTGATCCAACTTGGAGAGGGAAGGTCCTCTTCTCTTCTCTTTATATCTGACATATTGGTAACTTTAATACCAAAGGGTACTATGGAATCAACGTAGAAACCTTCTTCATTTTTAGGTCGACATGTAGGTATTCAAGGAAGGCATGCGCCCTCGAGCCAAAAGAAATCATGCTCTTTGAAATTTCCCAAGATTCTGTAATCAGTGCCATTCTTTTCTTGATATTATTCTCCACATAGCTCCTGGCTGATGTGAGTAAGCTTGAGGATCCTTTTATTTTGGCTGCGTGGTGGGTCCAAAAATTTCCAAAGGGATGGAAAGGAGTGAAAGAGGCATCAAAGTTTCTTCCAGTTCCTTAGTCCTTTCCTTTAAATTTATATTTTCCGCTTCGAGACCACCAATGGAATCGTCCAATGCATCGCCAGTTGCTTTATGAATTCCAGAAATTTTGGAAGGCCACATATTTCTTAGGTTAACCTCTAAACGAGATTTCCCCTTTTTATTCTTCGCATCACTCTTCTCAATAATTAATTTCTTATATTTGCTATCAAAGACAATGCTCTGAAATACAAATGATTCTTCTTCATCAAATATCTCATTCTCAACAATTTCCAACGAATTATTCTGGTGGGCCGCGCCTCCTGCCCGATCAATGTTAGGAAACATCTTCTCAATGTTAGCCTCGAGCTCCATATCTTGATGTCACTATCGACACGATCCTCTTCTTTCTCTTGTACAATATTCTTTCTCTTCTTCCTCAGCGGAAGTTTATGTGAGCTTTCAATTTTTCCTGGAGGGGGGTTTTCGTCTCCTCCTCCGCTTGAACTATTGTTGATTACTTTTTTAGATGGGTGGGCTGTTGGAGCACTACTCTGAGGTGTTGTAGTCTTGGGAGTAATAGTTGGGGACTTGGCACTCTTCTTGCTGGAACCTTCTCCTCTCTGTTTGTAAAATTCATTGGTACTAAGTTGATCTGGATTATTTTCAACACGAAATGAGAGCGAAGATATAATAAAGAAATGCACAGAGATATCGCAGATATCCAATAATATAACAGAAATGTATCAGAGATGCAACCATAAACACATATTTTTATTAATGAAATAAATGTACAGAGACTGTAAAAATACAGAGTGAAAAACTCGCTAGAATGGTGGCAGCTTATCTCCGAGAAGATATGTAACGGCTAGTCGCATTCGCAAGAGGATGATTACAATGAGGCTCTGAAGGCCTTTTTACAATAAAGCGGAATGTTGAAAACCCTAGACATCCAAAAACCTAACCCTAGGAGATGAAGCGCCAAAAGTCATGTGGGCCTCGTTTGGGTAAGTTAGTACATCAATTTCCCGGGGTCGTAACTTTTGCATACGATCTCTGTTTTAGGTGTATGATATCCCGTTGGAAAGGTATCATCGAGGAGATTCATTTTGGGGGCTCAATCATGCCTTTCATTATCATTGAGAAGCTCACTCTCAAAAAACCTTCATTTAGGCCCTCAAAATGGCCCCGGAAGTTAAAACTGCTAAAAATAGTAAATTGCCAGAAAACTGTTTTGAGCTAGTTGGAAAAGGTGGGTGGCCACCGATATCCACCTGGATCATGAGTACCGTCTCTAAGTTGCCAACAATGTGGGTAGGATTGCCCAAGTGATTATATTCTTCTTCTCCTAGAACAATATGGATAAATGAATTGTTAAAACCCACTGTTAACATATGTTCCAAAAATATTCCATTAGGGTCAAACCCTCTGATCTTTTCAGCATACTTGAGATTCAAGTTGTGGAAGTGGTTTGAAAATTCATCAATTTTGTTCATACTTCTGAATACAAAATCCCCAATCTTCCAAGGCAAATGTATGGATTGTTTTTTTCGTTTTTCATGAAAAAAGTGCAGCGAGAAATTATATTGCCTTGCAACTTCTGTAACAAACATTCTGTCGGATATATGGAATGGAAGAAAGGAAGAATTTTCCTTGAAACCGAAAATCCTTATGACATTGTAATTCTCCATTTGCTCCAAAGTCCCCTTTCTATCCAAGAATTTACTAGCCTGAGCAGATATTCTTGGAATATCTCTTCGAAACAACAACTCTTTAAGAATCGAGACAAAGTCATTGAAAACCTCATAAAAATGCAGGGAAGCTTTGTGCATCCATAATGCTTGGTACCAAAATGTCACAGGGTTAAATTCACAATTCACCTTCTTTTATATAGACAATTTAGGAAATTGATAGCAATGCGCTATCGCAAAAACCAAGTAAGAAGACATAAATAATTTCTTATCCTTTTTATTCTGAGACAATTGGGAAGAGATTTCAATGGAAATCAACTTCCCCCAATAGAAAATGGTTCGCTCCTTGACAATAAAATATAAGATGTAAAGAATCATACGGGGAATGTTGGCAATATTGGAGGCAGAGCATTTAAAAGGAAAAAGGTAAGTTGAAGTTTGGAGAGAACCCTGAGCTAAGAAAGAATAGTCTAAGTTTCTAAAGAATATAAGTCTAACCTTGAGATGAGGAATAGTAGTTTGAATGATCTAAAAAAGTTTGAATTCTAGAAGGACCTTGAGTTAAGGGAAAATATCTAAGTTTTCTGAGAAGAAGCCTGAATTTTAAAAGACCCCCATGTAAAAAAAACGTCTTCTCAAGAGATTGACAAGAAGAAGACTTAGAAGCTATAGATTTCTATTTTCTCTTCCATGAGTAAAATGATGGATTAAAATCATAAAAAAAATTCATTATAAAACAATTTGTTTTTGCTTATACCATTAGTGGAATAGTAGTATAGGGTGGAATCCAAACAAAAAAAATTGTCTTTGGCACAAGGGCCTGTTCAATTTCCAACAATTGAGACTGGCTTCAAAAAAAGAGATCCTATAGACACCTCTAAACTATATTCCAACCCAAAAGTGGTTGAAGTGTTCTAGGAATCCAGTTGTTTGGGATACTTAAATAGACTTAAAGGATTTGATGATAATATTTCTTTAGAATTTGCACAAAATTTCCACAATTTGGAGGAACAAGAATATTCCACCAGTCAAGGGTCTATGGATTAAATTCAATGAACCAATATTGGTGAGCATAAAGAGACTTATTTTTGGGTTTCCATGGGACAAAGATGAAAGGAAACTAGCATTATATGAAAAGAAATATTTCCTCGAGACCTATGAAAATATGGAAGAAACAAAGAATGGGGTTAAGAGAGAAACTCTACCATCACCATGGGATGAGGTGACTATGTAACTCATGAAATATATAATTTGTGAGGGCATGGCTTGTCAAGGCAAGGCACGGAAAGGAAAGGCATGGCATGCCAAGGCAAGGCAAGGCATGACATGGCAAGGCAAGGCATGACATGACAAGACAAGGCATGGCATGTCAAGAAAAGGAAAGACATGGCATGCCAAGGAAAGGCAAGGCATGCCATGTCAAGGCAAGGCAAGACATATCAAGGCAATGCATGGCTTGTCAAAGCAATGCATGGATTTTCAAAGCAAGTCATGTCAAGGCAAGGCATGACATGTTAAGGCAAGGCAAGGCATGACATGTCAAGGCAAGGCATGTCAATGCAAGACATGGAATGTCAAGGCAAGGCATGCCAAGGCAAGGCAAGGTATGTCAGGGCAATGCATGGCAAGGCAAGGATTTTCAAGGCAAGCCACGACATATCAAGGCAAGGCAAGGCAAGGGAATGCATGGCAAGGCAGGGCATTACAAGGAAAGTCATGGTAAGACATGTAAATGCATGGTAAGGCATGACAATGCATGGCATGTCAAGGCAATGCAAGACATGTCAAGGCAAGGCATGGCTTGTCAAGGCAAGACATGGCTTGTCAAGGCAAGGCATGGCTTGTCAAGGCAAGGCATGTCAAGGTTAGGCATGGCATGTCAAAGCAAGGCATGGCATGTCAAGGAAAGGCAAGCCATGGCATGCCAAGGCAAGGCAATGGCATGTCAAGGCAAGGAAAGGCATGTCAAGGCAAGGCATGGCATGGAAAGACAAGGCATGGCATGTCAAGGCATGTCAGGGAAAGGCATGGAAATGCATGTCAAGGAAAGGCATGGCAAGGAAAGGCATGTCAAGGCAAGGCATGGCATGTCAAGGCATGTCAGGGAAAGGCATGGAAATGCATGTCAAGGAAAGGCATGGCAAGGAAAGACAAGGCAAGGAAAGGAATGTCAAGGAAAGGCATGGTATGCCAAGGAAAGACATGGCAAGGCAAGGCAAGGGAATGCATGGTAAGGCAAGGCATTACAAGGAGAGTCATGGTAAGGCATGGAAATGCATGGCATGTCAAGGCAAGGCAAGACATGTCAAGGAAATGCATGGCTTGTCAAGGCAAGGCATGTCAAGGCAAGGAAAGACATGTCAATGCATGGCATGGAAAGGCTAGGAATGACATGTCAAGGCAAGGCATGGCATATCAAGGCAAAGCGAGGCATGGCATGTCAAGGCAAGGAAATGCATGGCATGTCAAGGAAAGGCAATGTCATGTCAAGTCAAGGAAAGGCATGTCAAGGAAAGACATGTTAAGGCAAGGAAATGCACGTCAAGGCAAGGCATGGCATGTCAAGGCAAGGCGGGCACGGGAAGGCAAGGCATGGCATGTCAAGGCAATGTGGGCATGGGAAGGCAAGGCATGGCATGTCAAGGCAAGGCAAGGCATGGCATGTTAAGGAAAGGAAATATATGTCAAAGAAAGGCATGGAAAGGCTAGGCATGGCATGACAAGGCTAAGCAAGGCATGGCATGTCGAGGCAAGGCAAGACATGGCATGTCAAGGCAAGGCATGCCAATGCAAGACAAGGTCTGTCAAGGCAAGGCATGCCAAGGCAAGGCAAGGCATGTGAGGGAAAGGAATGACAAGGAAAGGAAAGGCAAGGAATGTCAAGGCAAGGCATGGGATATCAAGGAAAGGCATGACAATGCAAGGAATTACAAGGAAAGTCATGGTAAGGCATGACAAGACATGGAAAAACATGGCATGTCAAGGCAAGGCAAGACATGTCAAGGCAAGGCATGGCTTTTCAAGGCAAGGCCAGACATGACAAGGAAATGCATGACTTGTTAAGGCAAGGCATGTCAAGTCAAGGCAAGACATGTCAAGGCATGACATGACATGGAAAGACAAGGCATGGAATGTCAAGGCAAGGAAAGGCATGCCAAGGCAAGGCATGGAATGTCAAGGTAAGGCAAGGCATGTTAAGGTAAGGCATGGCATGGCAAGGCAAGGCATGGCTTGTCAAGGAAAGGCATGTCAAGGCAAGGCATGCCAAGGCAATGAAAGACATGTCAAGGCATGGCATGGCATGGAATGGAAAGGCAAGGCAAGGCAAGGCATGGCATGTCAAGGAAAGGCAATACATGTCAAGGAAAGGCATAAATTGTTAAGGCAAGGCTAGGCATGGCATGTCAAAGCAAGGCATAGCATGTCAATGCAAGGCAAGGCACGACATGTCAAGGCAAGGCAAGGCATGACATGTCAAGGCAAGGCATGGCATGGCATGTCAAGGCAAGACATGACATGTCAAGGAAAGACTTGGCTTGTCAAGGAAAGGCATGGCAAGGCTAGGCATGGCATGTCAAAACAAGGCAAGGCATGGCATGTCAAGGCAAGGAAAGGCATTTCATGTCAAGGAAAGGAAATGGCATGCCAAGTCATGGCAAGGCATGTCAAGGAAAGGTATGTCAAGGCAAGGAAAGGCATGTCAAGGCAAGGCATGGCATGGCAAGGCAAGGCATGTCATGTCAAGGCAAGGCATGGCATGTCAAGGAAAGGCAAGACATGTCAAGGAAAGGAATGGCTTGTCAAGACAAGGCATGACAAGGCTAGGCATTGCATTTTTTATGATATTTACTAACATTTATTAGAATTGTTGAATGTTTTACATCATTGGAATGACATCTTAGCTGTAACTTATTTGAAATTTTATTATCGCATGTGCACTTTGATATGATGTAATATGATTATCATTTCATTTCATATGTTGTAATATTAGATATATAACAAAGAAATTAATTATTGCATGAAATAAATAATAACTTTTCATTCTAAATGTTTGTTTTTCAGAACAAGGATCTTTCAGAAGATCTGGATCATCCTCAATAAATAAATCTAGATCATGATGTTGGGTCTGATGCTGAGATAGCAGACAAAGATCACGATGACATAGATACAGATGACATCGATGCCGATGTCGATGATCATGATCATGATCACGATGGTGATGATGATGTTGACGCAGTTGTTGGTAGCAGCCAATGATATTCATGATCATATGGATTGCATCATGGATCATTTTTGATATATTGTTATAATGCATCTTTTCATGGTTACTATCATATGTATCATTTTCACGGCCTCCAATACCATATTATTGAGTTGTATCATTTCGACACGTTTCATGTTGACTTATATCATTTGGACATGACGTATCATATTGACTTGTATCATTTTGTCTTACATAATTTATCATTTTTATTTATATCATTTGTACATGATGTATCATTTTGACTTATGTTGATTGTTGGACATGTATCATTTTCAGATGTTATTGATCTACTGGCATATATATTTGACTTTCACTTGTTTTAGTTATATATGATGATGATCTTATCAATATTGACTCGTCAATTTTTATATATTGAAAGTGGTTTATTTTTGGATGTATATTTATTACGTATAATGGTTTTGATTTATTGCTCATGATGGATGTTGTCAAATTCACTTAAATTATAGATATTTGACTCGTTTTAATTATAGATGATGATCATGTTATAATAATTATCTTGTTATTTTATATATACTGGATGTTGTAGATTCTATTTTGATGGATATTTAATAAGTATAATGACGTTGTTAATTTGTATGGATATTTGTTTTCCTAAAAATTATTTATAAATGTTATCCTATAAAATATTTCAAATGCATTTATATGACTTGATATATAATCATATAAGTTATTTAAGAGACATGATATTTTTAAATAATTAAATTGAAATAAAACATATTAAATTAATAATTGTAAGCAAAATAAGAAGCATTTTTGGAAGCAACAATGGAAGCCAAATTGGAAGCCACACTAGAAGCAAAACTAGAATCCAAACCATAAATAAAACGGGAAGCAAAACTAGATGTAAAACTTGAATCCAAACTAGAAGCCAAACTGGAAGCAAAATTGGAAGCCATATCGGAAGCAAAATTGGACGTAAAACTAGAAGCCAAACCAGAAGCCAAAATGGAAGCAAAATTGGAAGGCATATCAGAAGAAAAACTGGAAGCAACACCTAGTGTTAAACCTGCTGTTGCTCCTGGTGCCAAACTGGAAGAAAAAATTGAAGTCATATCAGAAGAAAAAATGGACGTAAAATGGGAAGCCAAACCAGATGCAAAAATGGAAGCAAAATTGGAAGGCATATCAAAAGCAAAACTGGAAGCAACACCTAGCACTAAACCTGGCGCTTTTCCCAGTGTTATTCCCAATGTTAAACCTGTTGCTATTCCTGGCACTAAACCTGGCGCTATTCTTGGTGCTAAACCTAGCACTACTCCTGGCGTTATTCCTGGTGTTATTTTCCCGACGCTAAATCTGGTGCAAAATCCGGCTCTAATTCCTACGCAAAATATCGCACAATTATAAAAAGTACATATTGCGCTCAGTTTTGCACCGGAAAAGGTGTCAAATTCATGTACTAAAATACACTAAATTTCGATGCTATTTTAGGCACTAATTGCATGTTCTGTTGTAGTGACTCATCACCATTATTCAAGGAAAACCATAGCACCTGGTTACCACTAGTGGTATGTAAAACAACATGAATGTGGGATGACTCATCACCATTATTCAAGGAAAACCACACCACCTGGTTACCACTAGTGGCATGTCAAACAACATTGGAGATAACTATCATTGGCTGTTATCCACGAATGTGGGTTGACTCATCACCATTATTCAAGAAAAACCACGCCACCCGGTTACCACTAGTGGTATGTCAAACAAAATTGGAGATAGCTATCACTGGCTACTATCCATGAATGTGAGCTGACTCGTCACCATTATTCAAGGAAAACCACGCCACCTGGTTATCGGTAGTGGTATGTAAGAGGGAAACTTTCACTCTTGTGAGATGCCTCTAGGTCTTGGGCCTTTAACTTGTTTCCTTGTGTACTAGGAAGACAAGCTCTTAGCCAAGAAAAAGCAGTTTTAGGTCATACTCCATAACTACAGAAGAAAGCTGTTATATATACACATATTAAGATAAAATAATATTTTAACAAGTTATTATTAAACAAATTTAATTTCTTTTTAGTTAGAATTTTTTTCAAATTTAGTAGGAATTTTACCAAAAGTTATAGTTCTATTTATTGATGGGAACTTTACTTTTAATGGTTTTGGTCCATTTTAAGATGACCCAAATTGTCAGAATTTTGTAAAAATGAGTAAATTAAGGTAGAACTTTGTCTTCCTAAAAAAAAAATAAACCCACTAAAAACATTAAGCTGTCCACTTATTAACTCACTCCATATTTTATAGTCATAGAAGTTAGATATGCTTTTTTTACATCTTGTTTCTCACACTCTTCTTACATAAGAGGAAGGGTAAGCAAAACAAGCATACTTTTTTTTTTACAAGATCGGTTATGAGGATTTTTATGGAAAATAGGCAGAGTGGGCTGCAACCCTTACATATTCAAAATGAGAGCTATTGCTCRAGGTACCTGGACTTACAAGCAAACCAAAACATTCATGAGCTATTACATGCCGAAAACTATATTCTGCTAAGATTTAGCCATCGAACTGACTTTAAACCCTCGTGCACTTCTGGAACGAGCGGCCATGGCTCGGAGTTAACGGTCTTTCTTAGAGGCTTCAGCCGTGACTTCAGAAATCTTACCCAAGGCATTAGTGAGCCCTTCCACCTGGAGTTCGAGAGCAGCCAGCCTTTTCCCAAGGTTCCCCATCAGATTTGCTGCGTCTTTTAGACCCGCTTGGAGTTCATCAGACAAGTCGTCCTTAATGTCCTACATTTCGATGGCCAACATTTCCCACTTATGATTTGCAGTAGTCGCTTTGATGCTTTCCAGTTCGGTCCGAAGGAGCTCAATCCGCTCCTGAGGCGAGAGGTTCGACTTGGACGCTGAGGGCTTCTTATCCATCTCATTGAGAATTCTAAGCAGCAGGAGGTCGGAGAGGGTCGAATAACCACAAGGAATGAGGACTAGGTGACCAGACTGCCGCTTAAAAAGAAAAGACGGGGCACTTCCCCCATGAATCGCCCAGCCCGAATCGAAGTGCGATCTCAGGACAGAGGCAACCCGTCCGGCATGATGATGAATGAGATCGGAATCCTCTTGGTACGTCAGATTTGTCACGAGGGGTTGCAGAGCTCGGGATTCAGAGGGGTTAGGGTATGGCGTGAATGGACGTCTCTGCATTAACCTTTAGAATACCTTTGCTCATTTGGGATCCCAGATTCGCTTGTACGTATGCTGGACCATTCAACGTTCTAAGCACGTGATGGATATGAGAGCCTTTGAACTGACTAAGGAGGATGGCGGACTTCCTGTACAGCTGGGCTAAGGAGCAGTCCTTTGGTTTTTTTTTTAAGATTATGGCTTCCAGGATCTGTTTTGAATCACCGAATATTCTAATTTCTTGAATTCCCAAATGTAGTGCCTGGTGGAGGCCTTGCCAGAGCCCGAGAAATTCTGCTTGATTATTGGTAGCGTGGCCTATCCCCCAAGAATATACAGAGTGAGTGATGCCTGAAGGATCAATAATGACGCCTCCACAGCCTGCCTGACCCGGATTTCCTTTCGAGGCCCCGTCGAAGAAGAGGCACCATTCCTTGAGGGAAGACCTACAAAGTAGAAATTCCTGCTCCTCCAATCGGATTTCCCAGCTTCTAATGGGATTCAAAGAGGACTTAATGGTGCCGGGAGGACTATGACTGAAGTGATTGAGCCAGCTGGATTCCTCCCCCCAGAGAGGGGCAGAGTTCACGAGGTTGACTTTCCCATTTAGCGCTTCTGCCAGCAGCGTTCTTGCTTGAATGGCCACCTGGGAAGGCAGTCTGCATACTTCATTGAAGACCCTGTTATTCCTTTCTAACCATATTTTCCAGCTGATGAACTTTGGAAGCCACATCCAGACTGTTTTCAGGAGGTGTTTTTTATGCAGATCAAAGGGGGACAAAGATTGCCAGTTATGAAGAAAATCCGAAGCCGAGGAGGGAAGGCGAGGAAGGGCACTTCCCAGGAGAAGACTCCAAACTTCTCTTGAGTAGCCACATTCGAAGAGAAGGTGCTCAGTGTTTTATTCGTTGGCTCTGCAAAGAGGGCAGCGAGACGGGCCTTCCCAGCCCCTCTTCTTGAGATTACTAAAGGTTAGGATGCTATTGTGGGTTAAGGTCCAAGCAAAGTGGTCCACTTTGGGAATAGAGGGAAAGTTCTAGAGAGCTTGCCACCGACCAGGGTGCGGGGGAACCCAAGGAAGATTTAAGGCAGTCTTATAACCTGCTACTGCTGTATAATTCATTGTGGGGGAGCCCCATCCTCGCTTGTCTTTGAAATTGGCCCCGACTGGGGCTTTCCCTTGGAGATGCTCGAGCAGAACTGTAGCTTCTTCAAAGAGCTCCTCCGGATAGTGTCCTAAATTCCACCTTTTCCAGGAGAGGTGGGGATCATTGTTCCAAAGGGAGATGTCCCAGAGAGTCTTACAGTTATTGGCAGAGAGCCACTCCCCAATGTTCTTAATGTCCCTAAATCCTTTGAGAGGGGGATCGCCCAGTATAGAGTCCTCTAAAATTCGAATTTTTGCCCCGTTTCCCGGTATCCAAGTAAGATTGGCTTGGAACAAGGAAAGAGCTCTAAGGCAGAGGAGGAAGATTGGGGAACCTTTCGTTCCTTTGGGAGGCCTTTCAAGGCAGCGGTCTCGATCACCTCGAAAATATTTTTTCCCGAGGACTTGCTTGGTCCAGGTACGTTTTCCAGTGATCATTTGCCAGAGCAGCTTGCATCCCATAGCGAGGTTGTGAGCAGCGACGTCCCTTATGTTCAGACCCCCTTCTAACTTGGGAAGCTTGACCTTAGACCAGCTTATCAGATGAAGCTTTTTCGCATTGTTCTTACCTCCTTCCCAGAGGAATCTCCACAGCAGAGCATCAATTTTGGTTGTGATTGTTTTGGGGGCAAACAGGACTGAGCACTGATAAATGGGAAGGCTTGAGAGGACAGAGTTCATAAGAACAACTTTGCCGGCTCTGTTTAACCAGTTAGCTCCCCAGGCTTGGATTTTTTTTTTGGATCTTATCCACCATAGGCATCCAATGTGCCACCAGAGCCCGGCCTTTAAAGATCGGGATGCCGAGGTAGTTGAAGTTTTCCCAAATTGAGAGGCCTTCCATGTTGAGAATCCACCCTATATTCTGCATTTCCTGAAAGGTGCAGTTCCATCCGTAGATCTTGCACTTGTTGTAGTTAATTTTGCTGCCTGAACAGTTTGTATAGATGTCTAATTCCGTCTTGAAGCTGCGAGCTGTTTTAGTGCTGGTCGCTCCCAGGAGGAGAGTATCATCAGCGAACTGGGCGTGACTTACTTCTTTGGTGGAGGGGGTGATTCGAATTCCAGGGAGAGATCTGTTGAGGAGGCAGCTTTGGAGCTGATAGCTCAGAACAACAGCTTGAATAACATACAACATTGGGGACATGGGGCAGCCTTGTCTGAGCCCCCGAGAGGCTTGAAAGAACTTGGCTGGGCGCCCATTGATCAAGGGGGCAATCCAAGGAGCGACAATGCAAGCTTTGATCCATCCTATAAACTTTTGCGAGAACCCAAATTTCCCCATTACAGTGAGCAAGAAGTCGTGCCTAACTCGATCAAAGGCACTTGCCAGATCCAACTTGACAACCATTCCTTTCTCTCGTTTATTACAGCTGGTATGAATGGCTTCCTGGACTAAGATTATGTTGTCCAGAATTTGTCTTCCATGGACGAAGCCTCCCTGATTTTCGGGGATCAACTTTGGGAGGATTTTATTGAGCCTATTTGCAATTATCTTAGTGATTATTTTATAACCAGTATTGCATAGAGAGATTGGTATGAACCTGTTAAAGGTCTTAGCTCCTTTTTCTTTTGGGATAAGGGCTAGGAAAGAAGAATTGGTGCTTCCTCCCAATTTATTACAGTCCTGGGATTTCCTGACCATCTTGCAGAGCTCTTTGTGAATGATATCCCAGCACTGGGTGAGAAAACGAGCTGTAAACCCATCTGGCCCTGGGGCCTTGTCAGGATGCATTCTAAACACTACTTGTTTAATTTCCTTGTCACTGATCGGTCTGTTCAACATAAGATTCTCTTCCTCAGTTATCAAAGTTGGCACCTCTGAAATCGGGTAGGCAAGAGGGTCCAAGTAATCCGTCGAATTTGCTGAATAGAGGTCTTTGAAATAACTGTGGGCGACTTCCTTTATGCTATGGGCATCGTTGTAAACTTGCTCCTGCCAGTGGATTTCCTCTAAGGAGTTATAATTTGTTCTTGAGTGGGCGTGCTTGTGAAAGAAGGCAGTATTCTTATCGTCGTCCTGTAGCCAGAGTGCCCTGGACTTCATTCTCCAA